>JMQE01001010.1:0-36542 GCA_000731825.1 Hypocrella siamensis
CCCCCCCCCCATCCTGCCCACCTTGCTTAGCAGCCACCTTAGCGCCTAGCAGCTTGGAAACGTTCTTTACACAAAGCAGTAGCCCTCCCTAACAAGTCACAATCTTCCCCCAAAGAAAATGGGATGGAACCGTATGTTTCGGACTTGAACCGGCCAAGCTTTCCCATCCAGCCGCGTCATGAGGAGCTCACAAGCCGCCTCGGCACCAAACCAGGCGGGGGCAGTGCCAGTTGATGACTCCTTCTCCGACGGGGTTGAAGATGGCCAAAGCGAGTGGGAATACGAGTACTCTTCGGTAGAAACAGAGGTCTCTGTCTCTCCCCATCCGAGTTCTACAACATTTCCTCGTTGACTCCCTCCCCGTTGCCCCGTCCTCTCTTTCTGACTAACCGGATTGAAAAGACGTACTATCTGACGCTGGAGCTTTCCTATCCCGAGTTTAAACAACCGAGCACGAGAGCATATCGCCACAGTCGCGGGGGATACTACAAGGACCGGCGAGCAGGCGACTTATCCTCATCAGCCGGAGCAACGAAGTCGACTTCTGGACTGCACCACGAGCACGCTGGCGGCGATGACGATGAGGCTGATGACGAGGAACGCGAGACCGATGACGAAGCGGACAACAATGCAAACAAGGACGGCAAGGCAGGCGTCACGCCAAGACGTCACGCCGACCGCAGCAGCAACAGCACGCCTGTCGACCCAGCACTGCAAGGGACGAGCAGTAAACGCAAGGAAGAACCAATTGGTCTCAGAACGTTGGAAGAGAGCAAGAGGAGGAGAGGTAGCATGTCTTCTTTCTCCCACACAGCGGCCAATAATCAGTCCGCACACAGATCTGCCGAAGCCGAGCACATTCAGATTCTTGAGCTCCATTCCTCTAATCCTGTCATATTATACAAGAGTCAGTTATTTCAAGGCCAATGGGCAGAAGTCATTGGCACAGAGGCGATTTTCACGGCACGCGAACAAGCAGAGCCGCTGAAAGCAGTGCGAAGTCTTCCCGGAGACATTGATCTTTTAGGAGCATCCTCGTCGCGAATTCTTACCACAAGGAAACGACTAAACTTGAATGTATAAAAGTGTAGAACGCTGCGCTTGGCCAGCTTACAAATTCACCTTTTTTTTGCGTGTCTTGGCCTTGATGACTTTGACGTCGTCCATCTTCTTCCTCTTGCGTGTCCTGGCGTTGCAAGGAACATCATGTACCATGATGGTTGAGTACGATTTAAATTACCAAATGGCCATGCGGCCAAGCAGATACGTGTTAAACAAGCCAGCCGTGACTCGTCACAACCTGCTAGCACTTGGTTGCTGCTTACAAGGGCTGAGCCTGAGCCCGAGCCCGATCCATGCCAAGTTTTGACCAAGCCGCTATGTAATAATAATGTGTAATGGTATTTCCCATCTATAAACCTTGAAACTCCTCTTTCCAAACTTTGCAAATGCAGTGACTAAAGGAAAGTGAAAGGAAGAAGAGGGAGAAGAATAAAAAAAAAAAGAAAAAAGGAAAAAAAAAAGATTGTGAATACCTGGATATTGATGCTAACTTGATAAGAAAGGGGTACTAGTGCTTCTATACGTCTTTCCAGTCTTCTATATGCGTGGCCACAGCATTTGAGTGGACCAAAAAAAAAGGAAGGAACAAAAATAATAACTCAGTGACATCACAGCTGTACCTGTTCTGCCAGACTGACATGCACATGATGGATATCCCCCATCGCCATCGCAAGGGTCAATACCAGGTGCCTTTGGGGTCAAGCTTGTAGAGGATACGACACGTGGTGCGCTGACACATCTTGGATCGGTTCAACCGCTTGAACTTGGGACCGGTTGGCCCTGTCACGTAGTGATATTGACCAAACAGGCGCCACTGGCGGACGTCAGCCAGAGAATACAGGCGATCCCCCCAATAGCCGCGAAAATGAAACCAAGACGTGGGCGCGTGAGGGTTCTTGGCGGCAGGGACGAGGCTAGGTGGCTTGTCTTGTGAATCGGTGATGGATTCCTCATCCAGCAGCGTGTGCTTCTCCAGTTTGTAATTGTAGTGATAGGCAAAATTGTTCAGCGCCGGGTCCCACAAAGGCCCCTTGTCGCTGACGTCCTTAAGCATCTTGAACGGCAACACGTAGGGATGTTCGCCGGGCGTGGCGTACATGGCGTGGGAGCCGACGGCAGAGTAAATGACGGGGCGGTCGCCACGCTTCTCCACGGCTTGCCACGCATACGCCTGGCCTCCCTCGTGTTCAGAGAAGAAGATGCCGCGAGGAACGCCATGCTCGAAGCGCACCATGCAGTGCTCCCAGTCGCCGACGTGGTTCCCGAAGCGGATACCCAGGACAGTCTGGCCCAGGTTGTACGAATAGAAGAAGAACCAAAAGGCATCGAGAATGCCAGAACCCTTGTCTACCAAGACGAGGATGGCTGGGGCGCGAGAGAAGCCCTCGTCATCGGGTTTGTGGCCGCGGCGCTGGACGCGAGACTCGCTGTTGCTGCTACTGCTCAAGGGCATCTGATGTTGGGAGGCGCGGATCCGCGGTGCGGCGATTCTGTGCAGAGGCTGGTCCTTGTCCACGTCGAACCAAGTGGTACGTTCGCTTCGGGATGATGTCGATCCACCCGCCTTGCTGTCGCCGTCATCGTCCTTGTCATCGTCTCCGTCCTTGTCGTCTTTGTCGTCGTCGTCAAAGGGGCTGGGGACATTGTCGTGGCTATGCAGCCAAGTGGGCCGGCCTTCGACATCGTCCAGGCTATGCAGGGTCACGACGCCGTCGAAACGATTCAGGCGTTCTAAATTGTCCAGCGAAAGCCTATCGTCGGTCGTGTTGACAAGCTCATCGTCCACGACAACCTCCATGTGTTGTACATGCTCACGAATGTCCGAAGGCCAGAATTGTTCCCCTGAGTAGAGGTGCACAAGAGGTGCGTGGTCATAGACAAACTGCGGAACATCCTTTAGTGTTCTCCGCCTCTGCAATGGGACTCTCTTCCCTTTGGATCCTCTCCGCCCATGGGACACGGGATCCGTGGATCTCTTGCGAAGTTCGGCCCAGGCCTCGTCGGCGTCGGCGTCGGCGTCAGGGGGAGCTGAGACTGACAAAACAGGGAAGTCGGGAAGGGCGGCAGGATCCCGTCGCAAGTGATGCAAACCACACAGGCTGAGCCAACGACACAACTGGCGGTCGATCCAGTACGGACTGCTGCTCACCCAAAGGCTGTCGCGAGCTCGTCTGGCCGGGCCATGATTGGTCGGGTCAAGCATGCGAGGTACAAACCAGGCGATGAAGGAAGCGACCAGCAACAGGGCCAAGACAATGCCGCCACGCCGAAGCCAATACATGGCGAGAATTTCGAGCTTCTTTCTATGACACGGCGGCGTGATGAAGCTCCAAGTCCTTATGTGACAGTCCGACGCCGCAATGACGGCATGCCTGTTCCAAGCTGAGGGCCGGACAAATTGTCGCTGAAACGGAGTCGAAGCCGATGTCGCCTGAAAGATATCGGCCGGCAAGGGTCAACTGTGACCGGCCTTGCTCGAAGGACCAAAGGACAAGCCTGTCGAGTCGAGATGGATAGATTAGGTCAAAGAGAGGCCGCAGAGGGAAAAGATAATTCGATTGACAAAGCCGCAGGCGAGTCACGTTTAAACAGTCAATCTCGACAAGAGAGGACCGAGAATCGGGTGTTGGCCGTCAAGATGCGACAGGATCAGATCGGGAAGCGTGGTGAGCTCAGAGGGAAGTAGCCCGGCTGCGATGGAGCAACGACGCGCGCACCGGGTGCGAGGAGATGTCGACGCCGCGACGCTGGGAGCAAGATGGACGGTCTGGGTGCGAATCCACAAAGCAAATGGTCGGCTGACAGAGACAGGCGAAGGGTGTCGATGAGTTAGGTGACAGACGAGGGCATTTTTCTCCTGTCAAGACGAAAAGACGCCGTACGCGCGGGCCATTGTGGTGGTTCGGGAGGTGGTGGTCACTGGTCACTGACGGATGGGTACGAGGTTTGGACGGGGCGATGAAATGGGGATGGCTGGTGGGACTGGCACCGCACCGGCACTGATACATCTGGCTTGGTTGGTTGGTTGAATGGACATGTACCCACATAGAGTGCTATGGCACTCGCGGCACGGGAGCAGTACGGAGTAGCAGTACGGAGTAGCAGTACTCCGTAATGGATTTCTGCTTTCGCGAGTGCAGAGACTGTTGGGGCATCTCCAACCATTCCGCTTGGGCTCCAGCTTGGGCTGGTCAAGAAATTCTCTGCACCTCGCATTCTACGCACTACGTACTACATACTAGGTTCCTAGGCAGGCACGTCAGGAACCTACCTAGACTACCAACTTTGTGCTGACGTACCAGGTACGAGTTTTTCGTGTCTTCGTCCGTCCAAGCACGGATCAGGATTTCCCTAACCCCGTCGAAAATCATGCGCACCTGGATACGTTCCGGAACGACCGGCAATCAAGGGAACACTTAGACGCCACCAATCCATCTTTATTCCTTTGTTTTTCCTTGTCTCCTTTCTTTTTTTTTCCCCATCTCCCATCTGATCCATGCCCCATGTGGCGCGTTGCATTCGTCCGTCCCATGCTTGAGATCGTCCGCAGCATCAAACATCGTCCAGACAACGCCGCTGGATATGCTGCGCTTTCGGCTCCTGTGCCCGCTTAGTCTCTTTCTATGTCAACTCCCGAGCAGGGTCCTCCTTCTCGCCGTAACATCCGTTGAGCCGGTTTGTATTTTGCTGTGCCCGATGGGCACTTGTCCTGACGAAGATGTCTCGACGCAGATACGGTTCTGGGTCGATCAGGATATCTTACCTTAGACCAAGCTATGACACTGCGTCTGGCCCCGGCAACATCTCTTGACAACTGTAATTGCGTGAGACATGACAAAGCTTACTCCATGATTTGACTTTCGGTTTGAAACCTGCCGCATCAAGTCTGCATCAGCGAAGCATTTTGTACATCCTGATGCAGCTTCTCGCTTTGCGGCTTTATTCTTGCGTAGATAGGGACATTCTCGGGCTGCGGTCAGAGGCCTCAGTTTCGTGACGCGCTGCTAGGCCCAGTCATGTATGTTAATGGGAAAGCACAAGGTAGGCTAACCAAATTGGCTACGTGTGAGGCTACAGCCGATTTGCCTGCAACTCGGTGGTATTCGAGAGGATGAAAAAAACTGAAGCCACCTGTCGCAGGACCAATATTGTGATGGCTCTTGATGATACCATAAGAGAAGATATCTCAGCCTAGTGATCGACGCGAGACTAGGCCGCAGTACGAGAAAGCTCTGCGAGGGATAGACATGGAATATTTTCAGCATTGCCAATCAGAACGTGCGGAAGGCGACACTCATCACGTACGTCAAAGAGGAAACCCACAGGAGAACATCAAAGAACCGCAAGGCTGGAGCCCATGCTGATTGGGATTGCGAAGTACTATATATGGTCTATTCTCATGATTGTCGGGCTAATTCTTGTGCAAAAAAGGTCCTCCATTGAGAGCGTTGGGCATCAGCGCGGTTCCCTCATCTAAGTATCTAGCTACGCTCGTTCGTATCTTGCATAAGTAAACAGGTATCGCCAGGATCAATAAGAAGGTGGATATCAAAACCTTCAAGCACGACTGAAATGAAGAGTGCAGCAACTTTATCCTGGATGTTTGTCGTAAGCTGGTCATTGAAGGATAGGCGAGCGGGCAGCGGATTGTCTGCCTTGATGAACATATTGTAATGGCGAGAACGGTCTGGGATGAATGAATTCGCCCGATGAAGTTACAACCTGACCTCCTTGCTGGTGAAATTTTGCAGTGTTTGATCATGTGCAACGAAGAGTTGGGGCGAGTCTTTTTCTGTTTGGAAAAGGACCTGATTCCAAGTGGTCTCTTCTCTTTCTCTGATACACATCTTGATCTTGCGGACCCGGAACCCTTTGTCCTTCCAGGCACAAACGCACCAGCCATTGGCAGATATAAGGCAAACAGCGCCAGAGAGCGGCCTAGAGGCTGATGCCTATATAGGAGGGTTGATCTCTCTCGCTTCTTCGGATGCACCCTGTCTGGTCCGGCTTGCTCACACCTCGCCCCAACTCCCCAGGGGAGCATTAGGCGCAATCATCGACCCAGTGCCTATAGATCCACCAATGTCCCAGTAATGCCTCGACGAGCAGCTGCTTCTCCGGGCAGAGCGGCGGGTACTCTGACTTGCGCAGCTGCTCTGGCGTCGTATTGCCGCAGGGCCGACTGGCACCGTACCTTTGAACGCGCGCCTTTCGACCGGCCGAGTTCGCGCAATGAGAGGATGATGCTGACGTATAAGAGCGGCTTTTGCTGCATTATCTTGTTGGGTAGGCGTCGCGTTGTGAGATGCGCCAGAGGGCGCAGACGTACTGGGACTTGATGCGAAGCGCGACACGAGATATCGAAATACAAGCTTCACGTCCAGATTCTTCTCCCATTCTTCCTTGGTGAAGTCACAGTCAGTCCCCTCGGTATCCTTTCCGTATCCATCAACCGGCTGCGAGTGGCAGGATAAGCCTGGCGGATGCGAATGGCGACGCATTGTGGGCTGAAACGCAAGCGATGGGGGTCGGTTTGGTCCCTTTGGCTGTATCTCGGGATCAAATAGCCCCGCGTCATTCGATTCTGGTATCACTGCGAGCCCGGCATAGGGCAGCGGCATGTGATTGATCTGAGAGTATGCGGTGAAGGCCCCTGGATGATGAGAGAGTCGATTGACGAGCAACCCTAGCTCCCTTGAGAGCTTTTCAAGGATGTGGAGCTGCCACGATGGTTCTTTACTCGCGGTGAGGATGAGTTCGCTGCCTGGTTGAGACGGCTGCGGCGAAGACCATGGTTCCTCGGATTCCAGGGGCAATTCCTCGCCCAGTAGAATCGACAGCATTTGATCATCAAGGCCCAAGAGGTCTTTGACGATGCTTCGGGTAATCCTGGCCAAGAATCCCTCCTGGTTCTCTTTTGCTTGTACCGCATCCTCGTCATGCCATGTTAGGTCATCAACTTCACCATCTGAGTAGCCCGCTGATCCATGCTTTGACGCGAAAGATTTCTTCCGCCTCCTTGTCTCTCGTTGAATTTCATCAAGTAAGACACGGCTATGTTCCAGACGCCATGCCTCGATGCGTTGTCGTTTCTCGTCTTCTGGTGCTTGTGCGTCCCCAAACGCCAAGTATGCGGGGCCAAGGCTTTCAAGAACTGGATGAACCTTATGAGGGTTGAACCTCTCAAATTGATATAATCGATCTTGAGCCTCGGTGTCAATCGTAGGAAAGTCCAAGCGAAATGAGCCGAGACCATCGTGTGATGGGAAAACTGGCTCGGCAGGCTGGCTGCCCCTATGAGACGGAGGCACATCGGGGATCGACCGGAATCCCGGAAGGTGACTATCCAGGCTGTCCAATTCGGCGTCGTCCTCGGCGACCGCATCGTCGAGGGCAAATACGATGGAGGCAGGATGCCTAGCATTAAGTGCATCCTCGGATCGTGTGTTGAAGCTGCCGATTTCGCTTAGACGTGAGCGTCCAGGGGTCTCTAGCGAATGATCTGAGTCGGTGAGATAAGATGTGGTGGTTGTGACTTCGGTGTGAGGTGAGAAGAGCACCCAATCCTGTGACTGCTCGGCTTGTTGTTCGAGAGTCGGGGGGCGTAGGGCAGCTGGTTGACGATTTTGGGCATTGATCGGTCGAGACGCCCGCTGCACGCCTTTTCGAGTCGGCTGTTGGAAAGCCATCGCGTAAATCAAATTCTGGAAAAACTGATGATGCCCTTTCGTGAACGTCGAGGATTGAAGACGAGGAGATAAGAATGACGCTGTATCGGGCGAGGGCCGAAAGGATCGGTGACAAGAGACGCAAGTGGGTCCAAGTTTCGAGGTACGTATCAGGTGGGACAAGGCACGTGGTTGAAGAACTACTACAGTGGTTACGCAGGAACGTGCAATGGAGGGGAGATAAGGAATGGGAGACAACAAGTTTGGGCGCCTTGGGTGTAGGAATTTGAGTCGGGTAAAAATTTCGAGGGAAAAAGCAAGGCGGACAAGACCAAGGCATATTACGCGTGAGAGAGTCTTTGGAAGGTGCTGCAACGGGGAAACGTCACTCACGTATAGGTGGTTGCGTGCTCAAGCCAGCCCCTCGTTCTTGTTGAGATCCTTGTTGGGGTTTGAGAATTAGTGCCGCCTACATGCGCGTACTGCCGTATGGACCCAGCCAACTCCCATGATGGTGCCTTGGTGTTCTAACTTGCCGGCCTAATTTGGGGTGGATCGATAATTTCCGCTTTCCTCTGAGCATCAAGCCAACCAAATGTCACCTCCTCGCCTAAGCCAACACCCCCATTCTCATATGATGAGTTACGAGTCATTCGGACACTTAATTTCGGCAATGATCACTTGGCTTTCAAAGGCGTGTGTTTGACAACAAGACGAGCAGGCGCTGTAACGCTATGGCTCGAGAGCAGAAAAGAGGCATGTGGCTACCTGCCTACCTAGTGACTCACCGGCGCCTGCTACCTCTGAGCCTTTGCATGATTTCAAGGAGACTTTTGGAAATGCAAAAGTGATCAATATATCACCAGATCCAGGGCCGTCAGTACTTCTTGATAACTATATGCAAAGTAAACGTCGATTTGCAAGACTCAGATAGGCAGATCAGTCTCCGTCACAGCCCCCCGCATTTTGGTTGGCTGTTCAATGGTTCTCTACGTTTGGCAACGATGAGACTTTGGACCGCCCTCGATTTCATGGTCCGGCCAACAGCGATGATGTGCCTTGTCCCGGACTCAACGTGCCATGGCCTACGACGCGCGATACGCGTGTAGGCAGACACGACTCGAGGAAGTACTGTGAAAGAGCTTTCGAGGGGGGGGGAGGGGGGGGGCGCTTTAGTGCTCACACAAAACCGTGTCTTGTCATGACTCGAACTTCAAATTCGCTTCTTTCATGGGAGGTGTGACTCATGTCAAGATGTTCGCCCCTTTCACTGGGGTATTTCGTCACAGAGCCTTCCATGCGCCCGGAGAGCCTGTGCTGCTACTTGCCAAGGGCTTCACAGGAATGTTAAACGCAGGGCTAGCAAAATACGGATTCACGTTCTATGTGCATTCTTGAGTAATTTCATGTTCAGCTTCGGTCATCGTCCAGACAATGGGCTAAAATCAGAAGTTCACTCAATGTCAGCGTTGCGGGAGTAGTCGAGGCTCACTGCGAATTCATTCTGTGTTGCCGCTCAGGAGCAACCAGTCGAACCAAGTTCGGCAGTTCCAATCAATCATAAATACAGAGCCAGTGAGAACAGATGATGACTGTCGCGCTATGACTAAATTTGCCATTCCGCAAACCACCTCACGGGATCCATGTTCGACAGATCAATTCGACGCCATCCTCATGACCCTCTTTCATAAGCAGCAATCCGCTCAGGCAGCAAAAGCGTCCGGGAAGCGGCGCATATTGTTCTGCAAAGAACCGTGATTGCTCAGGAATTGAACGTAGGCACCGTCAACCTTGACCCGGCCAGCAGCCTTGCGATCAAGATACTCGTCTCGTCGAAGAGGGGTGAAGCCCCAGTTCTTGGAGATGATAATCTTCTGGCGACCAGGGAACTTGTACTGCGATCGTCGGAGAGCCTCGAGAGCGAGAGCACGGTCTAGTTTCAATGGTAAGAACATGAACGAACGATCCACCAGCCTGAAGGAAGATTCGAAGGCCGCGGTAATCTATGACTTGGACATACTTGAGTCACGAGTACGGACACTCATGATAATCTGACCAATATTCACTCGGGCAACAGTGCCATTGGGTTTGCCCCAAGCACCACGCATCCCAGTTTGCAGTCTATCGGCACCAGCGCAAGACAACATCTTGTTAATGCGAACGACGTGGAAAGGATGGGCACGGACACGGAGGTGGAAACCCTCCTTGCCGGTGTGCTTAACGAGGTATTTGTTGGCGCAAATACGGGCGGCCTCAAGTGCTTCGGAACTCAGCTGCTCATACTCGTTGGAGACGAGATGAATGCACAAGGGGAAATCGTCGACATTGGCGCGTTTGCGGCCGAGATCAAAGATCTTGATTTTTGGATCTGGCACACCACGGTTGAATCGTGATTTGGGGAACGGCTATACAGAATGAGGGAGCTTATCAGCGCTATTTTCGTGATGTGTGGATGGCGGGAATTGCCAAGTTCTTCGTGTGTTGACATTTCGCATGCATTTTCAACGAGGCGGGCAAGTGCTGGCCTTTTTTGAGATGCTTTTGGCGATTTGAGCCCCGGAACACTTATTTTGATCTTACCTTGTTCTTGCAGTACCGGTAGCAGCGAGCAGGACGACGGGCCATCTTGTCGAATTTCACAGTTGAGACTTTGACGTTGTTGACGAATTCGAAGTAAAGGCAGCGAAGAAGACTTTCCTTGCCTTTATCAAGCCCGCACTTTGATTTCAAAGCATCGTCCTTAGTAAGCTAAGAGCAGCGCATACGCTTAAACTCCGGTACTTTAGGGCTTGGGCAATGCACACCACATTTGCTTAGGTGCCGGACCCGCTTGTGCCCACCTTTCCGCTCTCTGGTTAAGAGGCGCCCGTTAAGAAATCAGCGTGCACGTTGATTTTTTTTTTTTTATCATTCTTGTGCAGTATCAACCTCACATTCATTTGGCCGCCGAGACCCTATTCGATCGAGATGGCTCCCCAGAAAAAGACAAAGAAAGATGCCAACAGCATCAACTCGAAGCTAGCCCTTGTGATGAAATCCGGGAAAGTAACTCTGGGTTATAAATCGGTAGGCCGATGAAGAAGATGTACCTGAACTCGAAGCACTTTCTAACGCAGACCAGAGTCTCAAAGCCCTACGAGGTGGAAAAGCTAAGCTCATCATTCTGGCTGGTAAGTCGTGAGCGACCGCAGACCGTAACACGATATCTGGAGTTGACCATGATGCCAGGCAACACGCCTCCCTTGCGCAAGAGCGAGCTTGAATACTACAGCATGCTCTCAAAGTGCTCGATCCATCACTTCTCTGGAAATAACGTAAGTTGAGCGGCTCTCGAAATGAAACGCAAAACAAGACAGAGAGCACCGACGGTATACGAAGCTTGTGGCGTTCTTTGCCCGCTTCAGTCGGTTGAGGCACTGTCTCTGTCCGGACTTTTTGTGATTTGCCCAGAGAAAAAGTCTTCTCAAGAGACTTTGGAGGGTCAGCATAGCTTACGAATATTTCTGTTTCAGATTGAACTCGGCACAGCATGCGGGAAGCTTTTCCGTTGCTCTACAATGGCTATTCTTGACGCTGGTGACTCGGACATTCTCAGCGATCAGCAGGCTTGAAAGACCAGTCCACGGCGTTTTGGAGGTTTCAGGACAGTTGGCATTATGAGCATTAGGAAAATTCGATCATATTCTGCATTGATACGAGCTCCTCTGCGGTGACGTTACTGGAATGAGCACTCATATTCTGCCCGCATTGTACTGTGTCCGTGACGAGCACCAAAGCGCCGCGTGGCATTGCATTTATATTTTCCACTTTGGTAGGAAATATGACGAATATTCTATTGCCATTTCCTCTATCTTGTCATCCTGTTCCGTGTTCAATGCGACGACTGCTGTGACAGAGCCACACGACCCTTTCCTTCTTTGAATGTGAATAGGGCGATATTGATGATAAAAGCTCATTCTGTGGATTCAAACGCAACCGACGTTGGCGATCTGGCCCGAAGCCTTTGTAGCTTCATCCGGGACTCTTCATCGGTGCGAAGCAAGCGATTGGCGCCCCATCAAGTGAAAATTTCAGCGTCACACTGACGGCTCAGTCTTTCCAAACCGAGTCCAGGATGCATTATGCCACTCGGTAGATTGTTTCGGATATTCAGCACTTGAAATCGCGATGTGACCGACAGGACTGTGAGCACATATCTACATGAGAGCAGCCGTCAATAGCTGGTTCGTTCACAAGATGTCTTGGCATACCCGCGGAATCACAAAGCATACTGTACGAGGGAAAGCCGTGTCAAACTTCAGGTCACCAACTCTGTTTGGAAGTATTCCTGCATCTTGGATATACCACATGCCAAGTTCAGCTGAGGCAGTTGCTGAGAACAACAATTCCGCGTTTGCGCTTACGGGCCTCGTTGCTGTGTTTCGTTCTGCGGTTCACAAGTACGCATGCGGAGGGAAAGCCCTACTTCTTGACTTCCAAAGCGTCTCACGCTGAAGCATACATACTTGAGAAGAGCTCGCAGACGATCATTTTCCAGCATCGGCTAGTGGAGATGTCTGTATATGATGCCCTGACAACTGATGGAGTTCAATATCTCTGGTCCGCCACCAAGCTTCCCGGATGTTGGAAAAAAAATGTTTTTGCTCGTGTGCGTCCCTGAACAGCTTAACGTCTCCGAGCTTTGGGATGCATTTCCGAGGGCCGCTCTCGTTCTGCGTCCGAGCCCCGATAACCAGATAAAGATCAAGTTTAGATTGAAGCGGGCTAGCCTATTTCTAGCCGTGGTATAAAGAGCGCTCGAAATTCGTCCGCAGCAGCTGTGACGAACCTTGTCCTTGAGCTGCTGCATTGCCTTGCGGTCGCGTGAGAAATTGCTTGTCAGACGCGCCAGATTGATGTGGTGTGCTTGCCGAGCCGCGTCGTGTTGGGACACGGGGGTTTGCGGTCTGGTCTATCATTACAGTAATCACAACCGACAGCGTAGGCCATGCTGTTCGCATGACGCCGTCAAGCCTGGAAAGCGAGGAACAAATAGGATTCAATCCTGACTTTCACCACTAGGTACAGTAGGATTTGGACCGGATTTCAATTGCGGCCTCAATGCATCAATGCAAGGGGAAGTGGACCCTGACGAGTAAGGAGGGGAGAAGTGCATTTTACTCAGTACGCACCTCAGTGTTGCATGTTATGCCGGCGACGCACTAGCAGTTGGTTTGGTTTTGCCCTGTTGTTGGCCCATCCCTTCCTTGTCCCTTATTAGCGTACCAGTACGCGCCAATCCATTGTTGGTGCCGCCGCCCAAGGACTCACGGGACAGGAACCGTGGAATATTTACACAAAGAACCACGCCAGCAGGACAGGCGCGACACAACAGCTGCCGCGACAACAAACATCAATCAACTGGAGGTTTCGCGGCTCTTTGCGATTCGCAACCCCCTTCTTTGATATTGGCAGCCATACAACATTTACGCCTTTTTGGCCCTCATCTGCCGCCTTTTCTGTCCGCAGGATGTCGACGCCTTCCAAAAGGCTCGCCTCTGGTGGTAGAGGGCGAGCCTCGGCGGGAGAAGCCGTTCCAACCTCATCAACTGTCGCGCCAGCCCTTTCGACAGCCCAGAAACCGTCCACGCCGGCCGGAGTCGCTCGCGCAAGATCTACTCGCAGTGGGACGCCTGTCTCGGCTCGCGCCGCTGCTGTACGGAGAGACTCGCCCGACGCTCGAGCAGAGGTGGCTTCAGCCCTAGTTGATCTCCAAGAACGTCTGCAAAGGGAAGAGAAGCTCTCGGAGCATCGCAGGTCAAATGCGGAGGTGCTGCAGGCAAAGCTGGACGAGACGCTTCATGAAGCCGCAAAATTGGAAGAGAAACTGCGTGAAAGCGACGAACTTGTCATGACTTTACGAAATGAAAAGAGAGAGGCCGCGAGGCAGATGCGCGAGATGGAAGCGATGAACGAAGCCGAGCACAGTGTTTCTCTCAAGGAGAAAGAGGAACTGGCAAACAAGCAGCAAGAGATGCAAGCAGTGATCCAGCGACTCAAGGACAGCCTCGCACAAAGAAACAACACCAACGATGATGCTAGGCTTTCAAGACAAGGTGAGAATTGTCCGTGCAAGATGGTGTCGGGCTGACGAGGCGCCAGTCTTTGGACCCCCTCTGGAATACTTCTGCAGCGTCTGTACTGATTGCGTTGCCTCAGGAAACTCGTCGACTCCTCTCGACAGCAGCAGCAACTTCGCGCCGCCCTCGTCGCTACAAACTGGCGACTCACAAAGTGGCTCGAAGCTCGTTCTTCAAAAAGATAAACTGATCGAGTCTTTGCGGCTGGAACTTGCAGAAGCACAAATCAAGCTGGTAGAATCGGAGAATCGGGGCGACGGCCGTCTGCAAGACGTGGAGCGCCAGCTCATGAAAGCTCGCAGGGACAATGCTCGCCTCATTGAGGACAACGAGAGCTACCAGTTGTTGCTTCAGGAGAAGACGCTCAGGGGCGACTTCAGCCAGAGCGATTTCAGCTACATGGGTGCCAGCGCCAACCAAGATGCTCTCAATGCCCTGGAAGGCAAGACTGGGGGCGGCTCAAGCCTCGCGGACGAGTTGTCAGAGGCCACTGAGGCTGAAAGTGAAGGGCATCGTCGCCTTGAAGCCGATTTGAAGTCGATGAAGGAACAGAACAAAGCACTCACGCTGTACATCAACAAGATTATCGAGCGCCTGCTGCAGCACCAGGAATTTGAGTCCATCCTGGACCAGTCTGGCGAAGCCAAGTTGGGGGGCCCCAATCTGAGCAGTGATCTTACTGCCGGCCCGGGATCCGAGCAGCAGGCAAACAGCAACGCTTCTCTGCTTCAGAGAGCAAAATCCATCGCCGTCGGTCCATCGATGAAGCCCAAACCGAGACCTGTTTCATTTATGCCAGCGCCGGCCAATTCGGCCCACACACACCCAGAAACGGCCCCCAGCATTCCAATTGGCAACCTCGGGCGCTCTGCGAGCACGAGGCGAACTCGGCCGCAAAGTGATCAACTCACCGGAGCCGCAAGTCTCATCAGCCAGATGTATAAGGGAGCTGATGGTCCCATCTCACCGTCGCCACTGGGAAACTCACGACACTCTCAGTCCTTCTTTGGGCCTCCAAACCCCTCCAGTAACTCCAACACGGCAGCTCGGCAACCCAGCGGAAGTCAGGCCTCGTCCGGCAATTTCCCTGGGATGAAGAGCGAGACATCAAGTACCAGCGGGGACTCTGGGGACGTGTCAATATCTACGCCGCCATCTCAGTCACCGCCCCGATCCCAAAGCGACAAGCAGACCACCTTTGCGGGTGGGAAGCCTCGCCCATTGAGGCTGGTCCGAGAAAACCAAGACGCAGTCAAGGACGGACAAAAGCGAGCAAGCTGGTACTCGGGCTGGAGCTGGGGAGCCAAGAAGGACGAGACTCAACCCGAAGCCTCTATCCCCGAGTAAATTTTCTCCTACCCAAGCACGTGTGCATACATAATTCTTCGCTGCCCCTCAGCGTCTGCCGTCTTTGGTGCTTCAGGTGATGAAAAGTACCGAGAAACGTGTCAGAGCCTCACCTGTACTGCTTGCGAAAGATTTTGCCAGGCAGGAAACTATAATTCGGACCAAGGGAAAGAGCGCGTCACAGATTGGCCAGCATATAATGATATAGCATGGACTAACGAGGCCTGAATCTTCTATGCGAGCAGAGGCCGAGGTGCATAGAGGGCGTCTTGATCTACCAAATTCTTGATCTGTCGCGTTTGAGAGTTGGATTCTCAGCAAAGTCTGCGGACATGCACACGATTGAGAGGCATACCGGTAGACAACTCCTGCTCGAAATTATGTGAATGGATGATTGCACGTGTCCTTGAACGTACGTGGGCATCTCACCCGGCCAGTTTGGCCAATTTGTTGGGTCAACTTCCAAGGGAATATACCCCATGATTTGAAGAGTGTACGTGTCTGAGTCAACGACATGCTGGCATTGAGGATCAGGCACAATTCTGAGCTCTTGCTCAACAGTGTCGTGGCGGTGTTGATGATGAGCTGTTCAAAGAACCGATGTACCGGTAGACTTCCCTGGCTGCCATCGAGTTGGTTCCAAGGCAGTCCATTGCGGACCACCAGCAGGCGGCTCTGCAGTTGCTGCCACGTCGCTACGATGCACACGCCTGCTACAGTAGTACTACTGCACACACGCGTTGACCACGCTGCCGGGCGCCGACGCGAAGCTGGGCTGTCTTGGCACATTGCAAATGCGCCCTTTCCTCGCGGCCCCTTGTCACCAGAGGCACTGGGGAGGAATGGCGAGGAATACGGAGTACACTGCTGCGATAAGGCAGTGTTCATGTGGTTGTTCATGTGGTTGTCCAGACTTTTCAATGCCGACCTGGCGAAGGGAGGGAGCGAGGGAAAAGCTGTACCGCCGAGTGGCTGTAACAATTTTGATCGGCATTTCGAGGCTGTTGTCCCGTGTCTTAATTTCCCCAGCAAGTCGAGGAAACGAGCACAACAGGACTCATGAACTCCCCATTTCCACAACCCGGTGTCCACGGCGGCGCAGCCGGTGGGCTGTATGTAGCCTGTAGTCCCGACGGGGAATGGGCAAGGGAACAAAGAGTGCAGGACAATCAGACAAGTGCGATCAGTGCGGACCAAGTTGATAACTGAGCGGCGGTGGAGTAATTACTGTACAAAGTCTGTTTTCCCGCACAATCAACAAACACCAGGCAATTTCTTCTCTGATTTCGAAATCATGCCACTGACCCGGGCGTGAAATCTCGAATTTCCCGTACTTCTCACTTCTCCTGGAGATACTAACAATGACTACCTAGGCACCTACCTAGGCACCTACCTACCTATCTGCCTGCCCAGCTGCCCTGGTACACAGAAACTTTAGAACCTAGAAGGTATACACATGTACCTACACCGCTGTACATTTAGCGTGAATGCACCTTGTTTAGTGAGAAGTGCAAAGGGGGAGAAAATCTCGTAAAGGGCATGGAGGGAAGGGTAATTGCATGTGACTTCCAGCTACCTACTTCGTACCCTAATACTCCGTCTACTAGGTAGGTAGTTCTATAGGCAGTACATTCTGCCTACTACTAGGTGCCTTCTAGGCACTAGTAACCTCATGAAGAACGTGCACGAGGAACGAAAATGCCGATCACCTGCAGCTACGTAACGGCGTTGCAGAGCTGGGCACGTGATCGGAATACTATGGAAATCTGACATACCTCCGGGAGATGCTAGGCGCCTCTTGGCAAAGTGAGCAAACGTAGTCCGTACGGGCCACTGTAGATGGATGGGGCGTGCCTGGCTGGCAAACCGCCCCGCCCCTTTCCCCACTGTGAGCAACACACATGAATGCGCAAGACGCCGTTGCGCCGGATGCCTGCGGCACGGCATGCAGCGAGCTACAGGCGCTGGTAGGTTGGCTGGGCGTTCGTTGCTCGCTCGCAACCCGTCCGCGCTCCCATCAGTCATTACCGACGGGTTCCAGTCCCTTCTACCCAAATTTCCGCCGTCACTTGCGACTGAGCGCTAGTTCGCCCGGCCTACTCCGGTCGCGCCAAGCCTCATGGTCAGTGCCATACAGTCGGTTGGCAGCCCTCGGTTCAGCGTCTTGTGTGTCATTCGTGACTTTCTGATGGGCACCTCAGCGTGCTCCGTAGCGTTCGCCGCCCCCACGTACCGCCCTCTAGCACTCACAAAACCTGCTCTGCGCCTTCGCAGGCTGCACCTTCTGCTCCCGGCCACGCCAGCAATCAAGTCCAACAAAAACACAACCCTGGCTTGTCACCCCCTACGCTCTTGGTCTTCGACGCGGAATCCCCTCGCCACTCTACGTAAACTTCGGTCGTCGGCAAACATCGATACAACGTTCTTTTCGGTCTCGCGCTTCAAAATTCCCCTGACCCTCGCAGTCTCTCCGTGACATCCGAGGTTGCTTGCATTTATGGCGATGCTGCCACGATGACGCTGTCTTCGAATCATACATCCCATCGCTGTTCCTGACACTATTCCAAAAATTCTCCCTTGCTAGCAGACTTTGCAGCTCTTTCGCCGCGGCAATGGACAGATCATCTTCCGCAACAGCCGACACCTCCAAGGCTGACCAGTCCAACACCAAAATGTCCAACAGTATGACCCTCGGATCAAAGGGTTCATCAGATCATCGACAGAGCAGTGCGGGCAGTGCGAGCAGTGCCAAACCCGGAAATCAAATCTCGAGGCAGTCCTCAGCTTCCGCCCCGGCCGCGCAGGCCACGACTGCCCCTGCTCCCCGAGATGGGTCACCGTCCCGCCAGTCTCAGAAGACCGCATCGTCAACGAGGCTGGCCGGCTCCAGGTCACGCAATAATAGCCAGCAAGATCTCAGTCCTACACGTCAAGCCCAACAACGGGCACGATCAGATTCTGGAGCAAACGGCCAGGCCCCGTCGTCGACCGCCACCCCCACTCTAGGATCAACTCATCGAGAAGCATCGGGTCATGTACCAGCACCGCGCACCCTGATGAATGTTTTCGACCTCAAGGAGAGCTCCCGCTGGCCAGTGTCGCCTCGCCTTCGCTCGCCCCCATCTCAGTGGACCGCGTCTAGTTCCACGACGCCTTTGCGCACCCATGAAATCGAAGCTCCAACGATCAATGTTCAACAGCCAAGCCCCTCCCCGCGAAGCTTGGATTCGCAGGTACTAGACACTTCGGGTGACGCAGACGATCTTCATGCGGCCCCAGGCCCGCGGACTGGTGTCCGCGGCCTGCTCGAAACGGTGCAGGAAGTGAGCCAAAACACCCCATCGGCGCAGCGCAGCGACTCGGCAGTACTGGATCAAGTCAAGGACAAGCTCGTTGGTCCGCAAGATAGCCATTCGGACAGCGCTCTCAGTGATGCTTCCCGCAATCTGAAGCCAAAGGCCAACGCCCCAGCGCAACCAAGTGTTCCAGATGCTGTTCCGGCCAGGGCCGAGTTGAGAAGGACTAGCTCGGTTCCCCCGTCACCTCTCGTTTCCCGGCATTCGAGCGCCTTGTCTGCCAAGCAGGGGAAATCCAAGCCGGAAGCGGTTTCTACGCAGAGCATGACGGTCGAGACTGAGACCGTTGTTAGTATCCCGCAAGTTGGACTGACAACCAGTTCAAAGGATGGCAGTGCTGGGACGCTCCGTGGGAAGCCAAGTACAGAAACCATCAAACCCAAGAAAGACAAGAAGAAGGTCGTTAGGAAGCAGCCGCTGGTGAATGTGGGCGCGGCGGCTTCTAAAGCTGACAACTTCGAGGCCAAAATAGCCAACGCCGTCGACGAAGCCAACACGTCTGATTCGGAGGAGACATTTGTCTACGATTCGAACCCGCCTGATAATACTGAACGCTCAAATCGCCGCTTTCACTCGCGTACACCGAGTGCCACCTCGATGGTCAGTCAGGCGGAGAGACAGAATCTACGGTCCATCTACGGCGTGATGGAGGGTGCCAGTCACGGCCCGGTGCCAAAGAAGAGCATGAAGTTTGTCAACACGTTCGGCGGTGGCAACGCCAGCGACAGTCTCACGCCTGGAGACGAGGATGGAAAGGGTAGCGGCCGAAGTGGTGGAGGATCAACGCGAGGCACCGTTCGACATCATCATCACATTGGAAGGTGGGGGCGACAGCCTGGCAACGGCCATGCTTCACTATTCGACAACGAATCGCCGTTTCCAAACGCCTCCAAATCCAACATGCCTTCAAATCACCACGCAAGGAACCCCTCCGGACCGCCGAGCCCTCGAAACTTTCAGCTAGCACGTGGAAACCTGAACACGAAGCGATCCAACATGCAGATGTCGTCCACTTACGACATGGACGAGACGACGGGCGCTGATGACGAAAGGACTCCACTGGTTGGTACATTACGCTCTACGAGATGGAACCGGAACAGACGAGGGCCGCACAACCTTCGTCAAGCCGAGTCCCAAACATATACCCGAAGATCTTCCTACCTCAACCGCTTCGCCGCATGCCTCGTTCTAACCATGATGCTGCTCCTCGTCATTACTGGTGCTATTGGCTTCATGTTCGCTACTTCTCAACCCCTGACTGGCATCGATATTGTCTCGATTGAGAACGTAGTCACCAGCGAGCAGGTCCTCATGTTTGATCTCACGGTAAAAGCGCACAATCCAAACATCGTGGTGATCACGATGGACCACGCAAATTTGGAGATTTTTGCCAAGTCGGAACACGCAGGCACAGACTCGGACTGGTGGAAGAATCCTGATGGTGGCCCAGAAGAGACTCATTTGCCTCGTATACCTCTCATTGGCCCACCTACAGCATCAAGGTCAGGCGACGGCGACGGAGAAGGCGACGGAGAAGGCGACGGTGACGGCGACGGCAAAGACGACTCGCGACCCAATATTCTGCTCGGACGGATCACCGAGTTTGATAGTCCACTCGTATTCGAGGGTTCTCTGTTCCACCAAGGCTCTTCATCGTCCACGGGAGAAATGCAGCTTCCGTACCCGGGGAACGGCACGTCAGGTGGTTCGGAACGGTGGGAGCGAATCTATCAGAACAAATTTGATCTCATCGTGAAGGGTGTTGTGAGATACCGTCTCCCCTTAAGCGCCCATGTGCGAAGCGCCACTGTATCCGGCCGGACCACAGTCAAGCCCAATTCGGCCAACGATCCATCGCACAAAAACCCCAACGGCACCACACTGGGCATATGATGATTGAGGAGACATGCGAAGGCTTTGCAATTGAACATCTGGAGAGTCGTGCTGAAGATAATAGTCTAAAAGCATGGGAGGCGCATCCATCTTTTGATTTCTTGCGAAAAAAACTTCGGGTTGTAGACAGGCAGGGGTCTCCTCCGGCATGGCGAATCAGGGACTAATGATTGCATTCTCAAGGCTCCGGTCAGGCGACCGAGCCTGCCAAGACGTGTGTTCATTGATACCAGGCAAGTCTATCGTGCGAAGCACAAGATTGATGAGGGCTGCCGCAAGGATTTCTTATGACGGGAACGGTGCAAGGCAGGACACTCATTTATGTTTTACTTTCTTTTTCTTTTTGCTATAGAGGTCGAGATTGGCAACTCAGACTCTTGTAACATAACGGTTGATGATCTCAAAGTATGCAAAAAACAAAAAAAAAGACCCATCCAAAAAAACAAGAAAGAGAGAAAGAAAGAGCAACAGGGAGAGAGAGACGGAGGAAGGAGTAAGGGGGAAAAAAAAGAAACCGGCAATTATTAAGCAACGGCAGAGAAGCAAACGCCTGATGGAATCATATTGACATCATAATGTTGTGATTACTCGGTGCCATCTTCATTGATGTGTCTTCGAGAGCTTGTTTGAGTTGGGGGGAAATCATTCAAACAAACATGCGCTTTCATTCATGTATTTCGTCCAAGTGCTGAGAGATCGAGGCACCGTACATTGATGCATGGCCCCTCTTGTTGCAAACATTCATACATTCTGCGCCGCCCAACCGTTCCGGAAACGCCCAAGACCGACGCCCTGAACAGGCAAAGTTCACCAGCCGCGCAAATTCCACCAGACGGCCGCATTCCCTATGAAAAATGTATGCCTTCTTCATTGAACGCGAACAAAAGGTGAAGAAAATCATTTTCATCACATTTGCCTGCGCGTTTGTCAGCCAGCCCAGTAACATCCTCGAGAACTTTCCTGATTTTCTCGCGGATCATCAACGCAACCTTAGTCTTCTTGTGTTTCGTCTTTTCCTTGGACGCACCAAGGGTCGAGCTGTCCGCTCTCCTAACAGACTCGAGTGCATCCTGGTGTTCCTCTTCCTCGTCAACGTCCATGTCCTCTGCGGCCTGGTCCCAAGGAGCATCGGTTACTCGCGTGTCCATATCCTCTTGATCAACATTTTCGGCGCCGCCATCGCCGTCATCCTGTCCCTCTGCGCCATCAACGGGAACGCCATTCAACGCACAGAATGTGCGGTAATTCTTTTCCACCATGATCAAGACCTCCCTAATGCCAAGCCAGCTCGCCCTCAGGGTCTTGTTCTTTCTTACGAAACAGATCCGTAACAAGCCGTCCCATTCGTCCCAGCTGACGTTGGGGCGATCTTTGCCCACTTTGGGCTCGATCCGAACCACTGATGATTCGACTTGCGGAGGAGGCCGGAAGTTATTCTTGCCGACTTTCATGACGTGCGTAATCTTGGCCCAGAACTGGGCGTTGACGGAGAGTCGAGAGTAAAGGGGGTCACCAGGACTCGCAATCAAGCGGAGGGCAAATTCCCGCTGAAACATGAGGATGGAAGTCCGTGGAGGGTTGGGCATTGCGAGGAGTTTGAAGACGAGAGGGCTCGAGATCTAAGGAGGGAGGTTTCCCGGTGTCAGTCAACCAATTTGCAGGGGAAAAGTACGGCTTTTGATTCGCTCAGCTGCTGGATATTTGGTACCTGATAGGGCGTATTTGAAATGCAGACATCAAATTGCGGCAGATCCGTTTTGATGACATCTCCCAGGATAACCTCCAATTTCCTCTGCTCTGGCGTTCCCTGCACGCGCTTCGTAACTTCGGCAGCCATGCGCGGATCCAACTCGACGCATATACATTTCTTGGCCCGTTCCAAAATTCGGACCGTCAGATTGCCTGTTCCTGGACCAATCTCCAGAACCGTGTCTGTGGGCTTGAGAAATGCCTTGTCGACAATGGCGTCTGAGACGCCGGGGTTTTTGAGAATGTGCTGGCCAAAGTTCGTATTGAATTTGAAAACATTGTTCTTTGAGGAAGCCGATCTTTCATTTCCGTGACCGGGACGAGCATATGGAGAATTAGCTTCGCTGGTTCGCTTGGGTTTCTTGAGTTTGCCCATCGTTGGTTGCAACACACCCGTTGCGTTGCCTCTGGTCGATCTCACGATAGAATCCTCTTTTTCTGTTCTTCTTTTTTTTTCTTTTTTTCCTTTTTTTTTTGGCAAGGAAGGGAGGGGTGGAGGGGTGTTAGAGGAAAGGGCGGTTACTTATCGATAGGGAAAGGTAAGGTGATCATTATACAACTGCCACCCTACGCCGCCTTCGTGGCGAGCGATTCAATTTTCTGCGCGGCTGCAACCTTGTCGACGCGCAAAAGGCTTCAACTTTCTTGAGCCTTCTGCCATTTATTCAGTGCACATGCTGTGTGGGAGAGACAGAGAACATGGCCTCGAAGCTGGATTTTCTTAATCAAAAGGCACCAGAAAACTACGTTGCAGGCCTCGGTCGTGGAGCGACTGGCTTTACAACGAGATCTGACCTTGGCCCTGCGCGTGACGGCCCCAGTGAAGACCAGATCAAAGAGGCTCTCGCAAAACGTGCAGCTCAGCTGGGTCTCGCACCCGACGGCAAGAAGAAAAACGATGCCGATGATGATGACGACGAACGATTCCAAGATCCCGACAACGAAGTTGGTCTATTTTCTGGTGGTATTTACGACAGGGACGACGAAGAGGCCGATAAGATCTGGGAATGGGTAGATGAGCGCATGGACAGAAGGAAAAGGCAACGAGAGGCCCGCGAGAAGGCTGATCAGGAGGAACACGAGCGCAAGAATCCTAAAATTCAACAACAGTTTTCGGATCTGAAACGAGCTCTCGAGACGGTTACGGATGAGGAATGGGCCAATCTACCCGAGGTTGGAGATTTGACCGGCAAGAATCGACGGAGTAAACAGGCTTTGCGTCAGAGGTTCTATGCCGTTCCCGACAGTGTCCTCGCAGCTGTTCGAGACGCATCAGAGATGAGCACTACAGTGACAGACGATGGACCTACGCCAAACGTTGTTGACGCGGCAGACGGCACCATGACAAACTTTGCACAGATTGGAGCTGCGCGGGACAGAGTGCTCAAATCAAGATTAGAACAGGCGTCCCGGACGAACGGTGATGCCACCAGCAGTGGTAGCTCGACGAGCATCGACCCCCAGGGCTACATCACAAGCTTGAACAAGATGCAGGGAAATGAAGCGCAAGCTCAGGTGGGAGATATCAATCGAGTGCGAGAGCTCCTTCAATCAGTGGTCAAGACAAATCCTAACAATGCTCTCGGCTGGATTGCGGCAGCACGACTGGAGGAGCTGGCCGGCAAGATTGTTGCCGCCCGCAAGACAATCGATCAGGGGTGTATCAGATGCCCCAAGAGCGAAGATGTTTGGTTGGAGAATATTCGACTCAACCACGAGTCACAAAACGCCAAGATCATCGCGCGAAGAGCTATCGAGGCCAATAATCGGTCTGTCAGATTATGGGTGGAGGCTATGCGTCTGGAAAACATTCCCAGCAACAAGAAGAGAGTGATACGCCAAGCTCTCGATCATATTCCCGAGTCAGAGGCGCTGTGGAAAGAGGCGGTTAATTTGGAGGAGAATCAGGATGACGCCAAGCTCTTGCTGGCCAAAGCCACGGAGTTAATACCCTTGTCCGTGGACCTGTGGCTTGCACTGGCTCGCCTCGAAACCCCGGAAAATGCACAAAAGGTTCTCAACAGGGCGCGAAAGGCTGTTCCAACATCACACGAGATTTGGATCGCTGCCGCGCGGTTGATGGAGCAGTTGGGGCAGGCAAACAAGGGCAACGTCATGACGACGGCTGTGCGCGTTCTGGCAAAGGAATCTGCCATGCCCAAGAGGGAAGAATGGATCGCCGAGGCGGAAAAGTGCGAGGAAGATGGGGCCATTCTTACCTGCCAAAACATCATCCACGCGACACTAGGCTGGAGCTTGGACGAAGACGACGATCGTAAAGACACGTGGATGGAAGATGCGAGGGGCAGCATCAACAGAGGGCGATACGATACGGCAAGGGCAATCTACGCCTACGCGATTCGCATATTTTATAACAGTCGGACGCTGCGCATAGCGGCGGCCGATCTCGAGAGGAATCACGGAACGAAAGAATCGCTTTCCGAAGTGCTCGAGCAGGCCGTCGATGCCTGTCCGACCAGTGAAGACCTATGGATGTTGCTGGCCAAGGAGAAAATGCAAACAGGCGAGATGGACAATGCAAGACTGGTCTTGAAGCGAGCCTTCAACAAGAACCCCAATAACGAAGACATTTGGCTCGCCGCCGTCAAGCTTGAGTCGGAGAATGACAATGCAGATCAAGCCCGGAAATTGCTGGAGATTGCGCGCGAGCAAGCGCCGACGGACCGTGTCTGGATGAAGAGCGTCGTATTTGAGCGCGTTCAAGGAAACACCGAAACAGCACTCGACCTTGTGCTCCAAGCGCTGCAGCTGTTCCCCACGGCTCCCAAACTCTGGATGCTCAAGGGCCAGATTTACGAGGACCTGGGCAAGATCGGCCAAGCCCGAGAAGCTTTCGCCGCGGGCGTCAAGGCTGTTCCTAAATCCGTTCCGCTCTGGCTGTTGTATTCACGCCTCGAGGAGAAGGCCGGTCTCACAACCAAAGCTCGCTCAGTGCTCGACCGTGCGCGACTCGCGCAACCCAAGTCGCCACAGTTGTGGTGTGAGTCTGTCCGTCTGGAGCGCCGAGCGGGCAATCTCACGCAGGCCAGGACCATGATGGCCAAAGCACAGCAGAACATACCCAAGAGTGGTCTTCTCTGGGTCGAACAGATATGGCACTTGGAGCCACGAACGCAGCGGAAACCACGGAGTCTCGAGGCCATCAAGAAAATCGACAATGATCCGTTGCTGTTTGTAGGCGTAGCCAGAATCTTCTGGGCGGACAGGAGGCTGGAGAAGGCGCAGAGCTGGTTTGAAAAGGCACTGGTGCTGGATAGCGACAACGGCGACAGCTGGGCGTGGTACTTTAAGTTCCTGATTCAGCACGGCACAGAGGAGAAGAGGGAAGAGGTACGCAGCAAGTGTGTGCTGAGTGAGCCACGGCATGGCGAGCTATGGCAGAGGGTTGCCAAGCAGCCGGCGAATGCTAGGAAAAGCGTCGAGGAGATTCTCCAATTGGTCGCCAGCGAAATAGAGCAGTCATGACACGGCGAAACACGGTATAAGAGGCTGTTGGAACGCGCGCAATGCACCTAGACGGATCGCTCTGACGAACACCGCCAATTGCGGGCAAGTTGAGAAGCTAGACAGACAAGACTTTGCAAACATGACATCCCACCACAGTCACCCACAAATATCGCATTAGCATTGTGAAATAAGAGGAACCAGACGGACAGTAGCCTCTTCAAGGACGATACACCTTGCCAACAGGAACACCAGTCAAATCGACAGATCTTTAGACGCATTCACAATCTGCTACGCTAGAACTTCATTTGCTTCCCCCAAACCAGCTTGAAATGCCACCCTTGGCCTTGGCGGCCCCGTCCTCGACAGTCTTGTCAAACTTGTCGACAGCCTTGATAGCCTCGGCCTTGGCGTCCTTGACGTACGCTTCCGTCTGGCTTTTGATACTGCCGGCTTTCTTGTCGGTTTCGGCCCACTATCGGTTGCCATTATTAGTTCAACTGCACTGCTACCGGTGGATGATGGCACACCAGACAAGACCCCAAAGAACACAAGGATGTGGGAGAGAACGGCAAATGACGGGCGGAAAAGATGGGAGAGCATCATCTTTTGGAGTAAACGTACCGCCTTATCAATCTTGGCACCAGCCTCGGACCCATAGCTCTTAAACTCTTTCTCGGCGCCAGGCTTGCTGCCTGGCAGAGCCTCCTTGACTTTGGCGGATGCCTTGTGAACATCACCTGCGCACGAATTCAAGTCAGCTCATTCATCGACAACTTCGTTAGGAACAGCGCCCCAACGGGCATGGAGGGGGGGCACCAGAGGATGCTCGAGTTTTTCGGGGAAATGCTGACGAACTCTCAAACTTATTCTCGGCGGCCTTGGGGCTACCCCCAGCACTGTACAGATAGTACCCTACGCCACCTGCA
Source organism: Hypocrella siamensis (assembly GCA_000731825.1). Lineage (NCBI taxonomy): Eukaryota > Fungi > Ascomycota > Sordariomycetes > Hypocreales > Clavicipitaceae > Hypocrella > Hypocrella siamensis. Next base: position 26,589 of record JMQE01001010.1, read on the forward strand.
GCGCCGAGGCCGAGGATCAAGGGCACGCGTGACTTGGACATTGCCGTATAGCACGGGATTCGACAACGGAGGACTGTGGTAATGAGCAATCTCTAGACACGATGAGGAACGAGACGTGGTTCTCGGATGGAGAAGATTGCGAGGAGTCTTGCAGTTTTGCGAGGTTGAGGAAGTGGGAAAGAATTACGTAGCTGCGGACGGGGAAATGCTCAGCCGGCCGGGAGGCGGGATGGATGGGGCGCGGGAAAGCCGAGTCAAATCAAATCAGCCTTTCAAAGACAGCGCTTTGCACTTGCCTGGGTCTTGCTTGCTAGTACTACTAGTAGACCTACCGACCTACCTACAGTACTGGATGCCAGATGGCCAGTTTTCCCGCTAGATTCCGTGAGGAATCGCGCCTCGTTTGCGCCAGGGCACGAGTCGAATCTTCGACGTTGAGCTCTACGACTGGCCTGACGTCAAGCAAGCATGGCACTGAGCTGTTTGTTGTCTTTGAGCTGGGGTTGCGCGCGGGGGAAACGTTCCTAGGCTGCGGCGCTGATTCGTCGAGCAGGGGGACTGATGACGTAAATGAATTCCGGGCCGTGGGTGGGAACGAGGGAAACTGTGGAGCGTGAGCGAAGCATATCAATGAAAACGACGTCTCTGAGAGCGTGTCTACTGAACTTTCAGCACCAAGAAAGAAAGCTGGCAGGGAGTAGACCCGTTTGACACAGACAATTCTCGTCGCAAGCCTAGAGGCACGTAACCCGAATAGTACCTACAGAGATACTCATACGGGCAGTAGTCAATACGTAGATACTATGTATGAGCAGGTACTCAGTACCTAATTTGGTACCTACCTACCTAGTACCTACTAGGTAGTAGGTAGTTGTAGTAGGTACAGTAATATTATCTATCCTCTTTATGCTCTTTATCCATACCTACGAGGCACATAGTGGAAAATACCAAAGCATATTTACCGACCGAGAAGACCTACTGGAAACTCCGTACAGCACCCAAGGTAACCTGGCCCCACCTCCCTCAAGCCGCCATGGTTACTGATGACAATCTTTCTGCCAAGCCCCGTCCACTTTACTTGGTTTCAACTTCCTACTGACTTTCTAAGACTCTCTTTCTTCTTTAATATGCCTTTCCTGCGAGCGTGCGTGCGTTCGTGACCTTTCTTCTCTTGAGGGGATCGCCGCCCTTTTGTGTGCCTACACTGTTCCGTGTCGTCATACTGTCTGTCGCCATCCGACAAGCAGTAGCCGGGCGCAACGTCTCGCAGCTCCGCAATCTCATCACTCTTCATGATTGATTGGTGTTGACGACATAATTGCCTCCATCAGCCCTCGACGCGCGCACGATCGGTCGCTGGTCGGTTTCTTCGCCATGCTCTCTAGGCGGGCACAGCAATGGTGAAAGTCCGGAGCTCTCGCCGAGTCGCTGGCTTGAGACCGGGCGACTACGATCATGAGATTGGCTTGGTCAATCATGATGAGGCCGAGACTGCATCGTCCAATGCGCTCACAGCTGCCGCCACCAGTCGACGAGACTCTACAACATCACAACAGGTTTTTTTGGCCAATAGCAGTCCGACGGGACAAAGAGACAGCGTCATCTCTCTTGGTGCCAACGAAGGCGCCAACCATTCTCAACGACCTGACCCTGGGGGTAACGGAGACAGTCTGGAACCCCAAGAATCTCTTCCTCACCCATCCATGCAACCGTCCATCGAAATTCAGGGTGAGAACATGCTTGTCCAAGAGGAGTCATGCACTAAAATCTCGATGGTGCCGCGGGGATGCTAACAGATATTTTGTCTTCTTTTCTTTTTTTTTTCCCTTGGTCAGCTGCAACACCTGATATCTTCTCCGACCCCCGCCATCGAATCGTTCCCAGACGACCGCGAGACACTCTCGAGACAGCAATTGACATCATGTACGAGAACGAGAGGGGTGGCATCCTCTGTGGCGTTCCTTTGTTCTCATCACAAGCCCTCGGCTGCCTTGATCCTCCAGCATGGAGTAAGTGAGACGCAATCGCGGAAGCCGACCCAGTCAGGATACTCTCAGTCTGAAAAACAGCCGTATGCTGACCGCGTTCAACAAGCCAATGCATTTCACAAATCATCACCAACGAATATTCACACAGCGGTCGTACCCGATCCTTCCTGGGAGTGGATTTGGCCCGAATGGCGAATCAACACCCAAGAGGGCGTGGATGAGGGTGGCTGGCAATATTCGTTTGCCTTTTCCAAGAAGTTCTCTTGGCATTCGGCCAGGTGGTGGAATTCTTTCGTCCGAAGGCGGGTTTGGATTCGAAAGCGGGCCAAAAGAAAGGACCGCGAAGCGAATTCGTCTGGCAGCCTGCTTACTTCGGACTACTTCATCGTCCGCCCGGCTTCGTCTCGCATCAACCGCGGATCAGCTGGAAGCTTGGCAAGCAGCCGCCTTCACAGCAAGTCCAGCGCAACAAACACGTCTGTAGAGGAAGACGCCCCGGGTTTTGCGGAGATAGAAGACATAGACACCTTGATGCATGTGCTGCGCTCATCAAGAATTGACCGCGAGAGACGGGAGGCACTGAAAAACTACATTGATCATGCCATTGACCTGAGCGCCCTCGAAGGGGAAATGCACGAGATCATGTCGATGTTTGTTTTTCAGGCATCAAGGAGGCAATTGCTTGGCCATCTGATGCGGAAGTATGATGACACTGTACGCAAGTTGGAGGAAAATGGCAACGGGGACAACGAGGAGCTTCAGGGGCGCAAGCATGCCCTCGAGGCTGCCGTCAAGCATGCAAATGAGGAGGTGGTCAGGCTCGCGTACTGGAGTGACGTGAAAAAGATGGCCGAGCGAGGTGAGTTAAGAATCTCAGACGATCAGGTTCGTGGTTGGTACGAGGAGCACCCCGGTCTTGATCGCAGTGGGCCAATGGAGCCTAACAGAGGCAAGTTGCCCGAGCCCGGATAACGGCGTTGGATGAGACAAAGAGTCCGATTGAATTCCATTCAGCTTTCACTTTTTTGGCATGTACTTCAGCAATCATGATAAGTCTTGGAGCTAAACATGTCTTATTCGAGCAAACAAATGTGTCCGGCCTTGCATACATACAATATTGAACGTGATGAAGCTGAAGAAGAGCACCAACATCAACGCAGCCCCAGGCGTGCTTCTTCGAGGGACCAGGAGTGTCCGATGTTCTGGACGCAACAGCCAAGCAGAATGCCCTTCCGCAAACGAGAAAAGAAGATAGTAGTCGTGAAGTACCACTAGGTCCTTACGAGAGCACGTGACGTCGATGCGGAGCTGCTCGTGACAAGTCTCTCGAAGAGGCCCCCCCTCCCCCAATGTACACCCCTGTACAACAAAAATTCACCTCGACGCCTCTCGATTGACGTCGTCTGCTAACCACAATGTATGGCATTTCATGACCGATGTTCTTGGGGCTGAGGTCAACATGGCGGACTGGCTCCCGGCGCATCGGCACGCCCTCGATCATGCCCTCCTGGGAATGCAGCGTATGTCTCAAACCGCCAACTTTATCGTTTTCGAGCACGAATAATTGCCTGAGCGACAAGGCTCAGGGTAGAGAAGCGGTCGCTTCAGAGGCCAATAGTAACGGTGGCACCTGGTCGCAAGCTCAACGCGGAGCCCCCTCGTCCAAGTACGCGAGAAACAGCTTCTTACGAAATGCATTTCGAGAGACATCTCCCGCCATTGAAGATGCTGTGGTCCGGAAGCTCAACACGCCCTACGTGCCCAACGCGCGCCAATACCCTTCTCAAGAAGCAACAAGGTTGAGCGAGAGAAAATCAGCCAGAATTGCCCGTGTTCAGGTGGGCTTTGATATGATCTGGGAGAACTCCGGCCTGCGTGTTCCCAAGTGGACAGAAATCTTGGACATGCTCAAGCGACTGACGCCAAAACGGAGCGAGGCTCCCCGCATGGCTGCCGTCAGGATAGTCCTCCCCTCCTCGTGGGACATGTCCGTGGAGCACAGGCGAGTCGAATGCGTGGACGCCTCGACCGGCCTGACGACCAGGTTACGACTGTCTGCAGACCACCAGAATCCCTCTGCTGTCATTCTGCGAGGTGAGAGCTCCGCCTTGGCCAAGGCTGCCGACGACCTCGTTCGAGCATGTCCGGACGTTGAGATATTCAAGCTCGGCGACGTGGCCACGTTTGATTACATGGCCAAACGGCTCTGGCCTTCTATCGCAGACGCGCCAGACGGTGCTTTGCTCGTTCCGCCAGACAAAAGGCACGCTGTCTGGCTGCACAAGGAGATGGACACGTACTGGATCGAGCAGCCTTACGAGCAGACGCCCAAGCCTGGCTCCTGGACAAAAGAGTCATTGGAGACATACATCGTGGCTCTGGTATGCGGTCAGCTTCGTCCCCATCTTGCCATGCAGTTCTACAAACAGCCACGCCAAGATGGGAAGCTCGTCGACACGAACGGGAAAAGAGTCCAGCTCATCATGGACGCTCTCACGGATCCGTCTGCGCTGCCCTTCATCACGCCGCCCGTCCTCAAAATAGCAATTGCCTTCATGTCCCATGCGGGCGGCCATTTGGCGTCGGCCGACCGAATGTTTAGTCTTGCCGAGGAAAAAGGCTTACCCATGGACACGGAGCTCTTCAACATTCTTCTCGATGGCTATGTCAAGAAACAAGACGTGACGTACTTTTGTCGGATGCTGCAAAAAATGGAGTCGAGATACTTCTTCCCAGACTCCAGAACGTGGCTGAGTTTTCTGAAGCTCGTGCAGCGGGACGACGAGCGGAGGCAGATTGTAGCTGCCATGTATGATCTTGATCTCCTGGACGACCCAGCTACCAGGAAAGGTGTCGCCGAGATCATGGCAAGTTACGATTCCTACGCCGCCTTCAGAGCCGGCACGAGTCTGGACTCATTCCTGGCAGACCAAGCCACGCGCTACGGGGAGGACTGGCTGACGAGCAGAGCAGTCAATCACATCGCCAAGGAGTTCTTTCGCTTTCAGGGCAGGTCCGCCGGCATCGAGGAGACACCACCGTCATTCGCCCTCCTCATGGAGCGTCAACACCAAAGGGGGCGCAAACTTGAACTTGACACCATCCACACCATTCTCAAAAGATGCATCGAGAACAGGGACTGGTCCACGGCGAGATGGGCCCTGTCCTACATGCACGAACAGTCCTGCGAGCCCGACCACCAAACATACCAACTCCTCATCTCTCTTGCCATTGTGACGCGGGCCCCCGTCTCCCTTGGCGTCATCCTCTTCTACGCCATTCTCAGCCGCAAACTCCAGGGACCCGCGCGCAAATCCATGCAGGGCGTCCTCCTCAAGAGAGTCCTCTCCGATATACCCGTCAAGGTCTTCTCTAAACCCATGGCCAACCTCCTCAAGCACAACAGGATCGCCCATGAAAGAACCGTCGTGGCAGGGGTCGAATGGGCCATCCTCAGCTGTTGCTCCGGCTCCACGCCCGTGCGAAATCTCGCATCTGCGTTGGATGCCACGTGGCGCACCATGGACCAGCCTCTGCACTGGCAGATTAGGCAGAAGCAGCAAATTTCAACAAAGCCATCCGCCAGCCCCGACTACGCCATCAAATTACGAGACTCCGAGACTTGTCAGCAGCGGATTGTCCACCTCGATGCCCAATTTGCTGCGGACACCATGATACGGGGCATGGTCACGGAGTCGCGTCCACGACGACAGGACGCCAAGGGCAAAGTGAGGACGGCCAGGAAATCCGCTGCTTCTTTTGAACATTCATATAACTGACCCCTGTACGCAAGGCGATTGTCAAAGTCAGCTTTTGTACAGGACTGCATGTAAATAAATATGTATACCCTTTTTGCAGCCCCAAACCAATCACCAGAAACCTCCAGCACGCGTCGTGTGCGCAGTGCGCAGTCATGGCATGGGTTCTCTTCTCTTCGGCGGCCGGCCTTTGGGAGTGGGCGCTTGAGCCTTGTGAGAAGCAAATCATCAGGTACAGCCAGGTACAGGTCAATGTAAAAATCCCAAGTGCCGCTTCAATTGCTCTTGGAATTTTTACATGGTATTCAATAGTAAAGGCTCTTGTCTTTCAAAAGACAGCTTTCGTGTCCGTGTATATCTGTGGCGTCCTTGTTCGGCCCTCTGTGCCAAAGACACCCGTCCACCTCTCGCACCCCCAGCTGCGGCCAATCAACTCAATCAAAACATCATAGCAGCAAAAAATATCATCGTTGGCAAACCGGGGAGGGCAAAAAATGGCCAATTGGTAAACATGGCTGATTCGTGGGAGATTATCGCATGTCAAGTTGCCTTCTTGATCTCGCAGCTTGTCTGATTGTTAAAAACTCGCAATATACCCCTCTACCAGTCGAACACCAAGTAATGCGAAGACAATAACGGAGGATTCATGACTCGGAACAAGCTGTAAGATCGACCCACTATGGACGTCGTGAGGAAAGCAAGTTTCTTCAGATGCATTTCTCTTTCGACAATCCGTTTGCTTCCTTTAGCCCTTTTCCATCGAGTGCGCCAACGCATGAAACTTTGGTCGAAATCACACAAATCAATAATCTCGTGGCAGGTTACCGCGAGCCAACTCTTTGAGAAAAGAACCATGGGAGTTGTCGCTTCTTCTTCTCGTCCATCACTAGACAATTCCCGTGGCCAAGAGAGGCGGAAAGAGCCCCTAATCCGTCATGCTACCGTCGGCGGCTGGGCTTGACTTGGGGCGTTCTTCATCTCCATGTTGCTTCGTCACTGCCGGCGGCGCTGCCTCGTCATCTTCCTCGGATATTATTGTCTTGGCCTCTGATGATTCCTTATTCGATTCGGCGGCTGCGCCGTCAGCCTCGGGCAAACGGTCGCCTTGTCCGGTCGATGTCGGACCACTCTTGGACACTTGGCTCTCGAGATCTTTGTCCTCGTCGGCGTTTTCGAACATTTCGGTGTCATCTGAATCGGTGAGAACCTCTGTGCCATCCCCGAGAAAGATGATTCGGCCTCGGTACCCACCAACGCCGAAGCTCTTGCCCTGTTTCTCTGCATCCATCTCGTAGCCGCTGTCGCTATCCTCAAAGTTGTGGTGTACTCCTGGACCGCGGAATTCGGCTGGAGAAGAGTGTGGAAACAGTCAGCTAATGTTGACCATTAAAGGTCCTAGAGTAAACCAGGGGGTTACGCCGTACCGTACTCGGGAGGAGCGCAAGGACCGTCTCCGTTAGCGACTCTCCTGGCAATCTCCTCATACCATTCGTCCCTGGTCTTCCCGTTGAGGAAACCGATAATCGACATGGTCATATTGTCGCAGCCAACACCGCCCGTCTCTGAATTGGATGCCAGGCAGTTGTCCATCATGTTTTCGCAAATCTTGTCGAGATCCTGCTTCGCAGCGATACCCCGTCGAACGAATTCAACGACTGCTTGTGAGGATTGACAGTCCCAGATGCCTTTGAACGAGCACGATGTAAGCAGATATCTTCTGATATGATAGCTCGATACAATTCAAAGAGGAGAGAGCTCACCGTCGCAGGCCAAAACCAGAAACTCATCTTCGTCCGTGAGCTCGTGTTCCTCAACATCGGGAAAGGCAGTGACAATCTGCTGCTCGGGTGGCAACTCAGCACTCTTCTTGAACTCAAAATCGCCGATGGCGCGTGACAAAGCCAGGTTTCCATTGACGCGACCAAAATCGACGAAGCCGCCGGCAGCCGTAATTCGATTCTTCTCATCTGAAGGCGGTAAGTTGACTACGGGTTAGCGAGAGCTGGTGAAATGCACATGTTTGGCGCATTTGAGTGGACAAACTTTCGAGCTGAGGCTTGTGATCCTGGGACATTGGTTTTGCCCGGCCTTTGATGCCCAAGACCCCTCGGGAGTCGCCTGCATTGGCCTTGGATGTTTGTCAGTAGGACGTCGCGGTAATACCTTCCGAAGGAGATGATGACATGTCGGTTTCCTTCCTGGACACTGTCCGTCCGACGCAAACGTTGAGCACATACAACATAGAGCTTGTTCCCAGCAATCAGACTGACGCAAGCCGTGCAGCCAGACACTTCCTCCTCGTATTTGGGGTCTGTCACGGTGATGGCAATCAAGCATTAGCAGTCCAGTATCCAGTATAGCGCAGATGGCCCGGCCTCGATGGCGCACAACTGCGATTTACGGCAAAGCGGACACCAAAAGGCACGATGTGGGCTAGAGCGTGCCGTAGCGAGAATGTTTGGAAGCGCGTACCATTAAGAATGGCTCTATCAGTGGCGAGGAAGCCGTCTTTCAACCCCTGCGCGTAGTTGCCGGCTTGGAACGACTCCTGTTTGAGAATAATCTTGTGGATATTGTCGCCGGTGAACAATGCCACCTTTTCGCCCCCATGGCCGTCGAACACACCAAAGAAAGAAATTTGGGGGGGGTGGATTTTGGCGTCGAGATCGGCGTCAGCAGCGAGGTCGAGCATCGTAGAGTGAGCATCTTCCATGCTGATGCGCCAGCCTTGCATGGCGGACACACCGTAGAGAAGCCTTTCATCTTCTCCCTTGGCAGAAGTCTATGATTCGCGACGAGCAGAAGCGCCGGAGGTTAGCAGGCAATGACGTTCAAGGCTAACCCGACGTGCGCCAATGAAGACATGACGGGAGCTGGCTCGATTTGAAGAGGTTTATGATGATGGCGCGATGTCCCTCGGGGGATGGCTTCAGGGCTTTCTTTGGCTGGGAGGGAGGATTCGCAATGGAAATCGGATATGTCTGGAGGTGCCACCGTCGAACAAGGCCCCGAGGCCTCTGGGGGCCCTGTTTTGGAGGAATCATGGCATGATGAGGGAGGGTGCAGAGATTTTCGAGGCGCAGTAGGGCAGGGCGGAGGACGGCAGGAGACGAACCTTCTCGACCACAGGCTCCGAGAGCGTTTGGCCCATGGCAATGAGATATGGGCAGCAGCTTGGCCACCGCGAGAAAGGCCAGAGTCTGAGGGAGGAGGGGGGAGGGGGGGGAGGGAGCCGCAAAAGTGAGAAATGTCCAAAGAGAGAAGAAAAGAATTAAATTAAAAAAGAAGCTATCGACCGTCTGTGGGGGTGAATGGGCGAAGATGCAACGAGGCCAAGGGCACACGAGAGTCAGGGGTTTGGCGCTGGGATTGGAGGAGAGGGGGGGGGGATGATTGTGAAGTAAGATACAAAAAATCAATTCGGTGGTGTGCGGCGCAGAACGAGACGGACTAGCACGACTTGGTCCGCCCGATCATTCGTAGTGTCTACTGACTGGCCAGCTGGTCAGAAAATGGGAAGTGGGGGCGTAGGAAGGAACTCGGGAGCATGATAAGTACTAGGTATGTAGGTACATCAGTTTTTAGGGAGGACCTGAACAACTTGGGAGCAGAACTTGGAGCAGCAGTGTCATAGCCCCTAGGAGATGTCTGGAAGCGGGGTACGCGTGCCCGGAGCTGGGTGGGTTGATCCTTCCTGCCCTTACAATATGGCAATTCCACCCACTCAGTTACTCAGTCAATCCGTGGCCTCGTCATTCTTCAGGCCAGACTCGCATCCAGTTGTCACATAGCTCACGTTGCGGTGATTTGCGCGAGGAGTCTACGCGTGCATCCACGACGCTGTTTCTCGGTAGAGCGAGACGCACGTAGCAAGTGTGTTGATCTTCACGGATGGCCAAGGTTTCTTCCTTTCGTCCTTGCTTCCTCCGTTTCTTTCCTCTTTCCTTTTTGATGCAATTATGACTTGACTTCTTGGACTCATGACGTATAAGATCGAATGTCGCGACGGTGTGATGAACGCGAAGCCAATGTAGACTGGCGCGTCTCGCCAGACGCTTCATCTGGTCCTCAACACTTATTTGCCTTGCCAAGGTGGCAAAATCTTGACATGGCTGATGGTCGCGTTTTCAGAGAGGGCACCCACCATCTTGTGACAAGACACCAAGACACACACACACACACAAATACGCAAACCGCCCCCTCCCCCC
>JMQE01001021.1:0-36518 GCA_000731825.1 Hypocrella siamensis
TGAACAATCCGGGGGGGGGGGGGAACAGATTTCTTTCGGCGCCGCCATCCCAGACTGGATCACAGGCTTTAAAAAAAATGAAGAAAGGGTGAGTTTCTTCCCCCTTGTCTTTGCAGGTCAGCAAAACATACTGAGAGTTTTGGAAAATACAGATTCGCTCAAGATGAGCCGGCTTTGACTTGAGCTATGCCTGCACAGCCAAGACGCAGCATACTCGACGAGAACTGAAAATTTTTCAAAAAAAGGAAAAAATGGAGGGAAGAAAAAAGTCAAGCAAGGCGCTTTTCACATGTCCACTTCAAGACTGTCGGAGCGTTTACCCGGGCCGCAGACGGGCATGAAGTCTGAATCATCCTGTCTCACACGACACAATGGCTTTATCCTGGGCAAAAATAGATACAGATTCCTGACTGCTTTGCCGCTATCGGGCCGGTAAGCAACGAATGGCTCAATTGCTCGTGCGCAGGGAGAAACTCCGCAGCTGCCGTCTGGTATTGACGTTTGTCAGATTGAACCTGGAGTGCTACACAAAGGACTCGCCTGCGATGTAAAATGCAAACACTTATTGAAGGAGCAACGTCCGCCACGTGCTTCTAATGGTCTTTGGATACCTAAGATCTGTCCTTGGCATGACGGGCAAGCCTGCGATGAAAAAAAAAAAAGAAAAAGAAAGAAATCCTCCCCCCTAAAGGTCAAATTAACCTGCTTCACGTCCAACGAAGTCTATTCTCGCAAATCTCATCAAGATTAGATAATTGCCAGAAAGGGAAACCTACATGATGGCGATTTGTGGAGATGAATGCGGGGAATTGATCGCGCAGTTAGATCTGCCTACGTACTGTGCTTCGCGAGCAATACTTTCACGTGGGTAGCAGCCAAGTTCCTGTGATTGAATTGCATCCACTCAAATACTACATACTGCGTCAAAGCTCAGACGTGAGAGAAACACCAAGCCTTGACTAGCATATGTGTCACCGGGTCTCGTGCCATGATTCACTATATATTTAGATACGTTTTCTCCGTATGTAATACATACTCTGTATACTCTATATATAGTATGTACTTTTCATAAACATTATATTGAATACATACTAGGTACTCGGTATTATTTGTGAACTCTGTATACTTTGCATATGAGGCGAAATTGGTGTATCTCTTTAGCAGCCACAAGGTTCTGTAGCGTTCGCTGAGATATGTTCCACTTTTGACCTCGCTCTTCACACAGAAGACTCGAGACAACAGCGGGCAGACTCTGAGAAAAGGAGAGTGCCGTATTGGAGGCTAACCGCCGCTTTGCTTTGTATTGGTCTCCAAATAATCCTCCTTTCGAGTCAAGACTGAGAAATGACGATCTGGAGTGAGCATTTGGAAAAAGTGCAAGACGGGCACTGCACTTTTTCCATCTGGCAAAATCGACTTCAAAAGAAAAACGTCATCGACAGCGCTACAGCAACCCGACCTCCTCTCACCCGTCCAGCACCCACAATGCAATCGACATACCGCCTACCCTCATCATCGCGCGGCATTGCCGTCTCTGCTGGTTCTATTCACAATAGAACGAGCTGATCTCGTTGTTGAACTCCTGGTGGACTTTGCTGAGATCAGCGACCTCGGGATACGTCAACTGGAATGAGCTAGACCTGCAGTCGTAGTTCCTTCATTTTTCGCCGCCGTCAGCACTTCTTCAGTAAAGGTTTTGTGTGTTGCAAAGACCGCCTCACTTACATGAAGAAATGACACGTCCCGGCCTTCTTGTCCAACGGTGCAACAGACGATGCCTCGTTGTTCCAGCCATCTGGCAAGTTGACTTTGGAGAGATGTTAGCTGAACAATAGAGTGACAAGGCAGAGCAGAGCAGACCAGGAGGGGGGATAGGCGTTGCTTTCTTACAGCATCCTTTATCCGCAGGCTCAAGGATACATGGCGCTTGGAAATTCGCGTATTTGCAGAGATAGACTGAGGAACCAGGCTCTGGGCGCTGGAAAAGAGGTGATTGCTTCCGAGCAGCTAATACTGCGGTGGACAGATAAGCAACGAGGATCGAGGTACGCATTGTTCGCAAAATGTCGGGTTGAAATGTAATTTGGCTCCTTGCCAGCTTGTTCAGATGATCAGAAGCATCATGGAGCAGCGAGATCAAGTGCGAATCTGGTGGGACAAGGGCTTCCTAAATACCTGAGCGCTTGGTATTCCGACCCCTGCATTGTGTCCTTTGAAAAAGTCTACCATGTGGCCCGGTCCTGGTCCAAGAATTGTAATAAAGGAAACTTGCTGCATTGCTACATGCAATAGACCGTTTCGGAGTGCTGCGCAGATGTGCTCCGTATCGTGCAGGTATCTACCTAGGCATATGGCATCTCTCGCGGCAAATATGTGACGAATGTGCATACCGCAGGAGGCACGGCTCATCAATTACGTAAAAGAAAACTTGCCGGCTCTGGTCAAATCCTGGCTCTCAGTACACTCAGAATCTCAGACATCCCAGTTCAAACGCAAGGACTCGATGAAATTGATTTTTCAATTTGCCCAGCGTCGTCATCAGTCGTCAAAGGTCTTGATTAGGGAGACTGCTTGTTGGGGTCGCCTGCAAGGCACTGGATCCCATCTCTCGACCCATGTTGAAGGGTCCCTTGTCCCGACCGGTTTGCCTGACCGACTTCTTCTCCCGGGGAATTCGGAAGCATCTATATTGACACGGAGGACCCCCTAGGTATCGTTGACCGCCATGACACAGATCCAATTCTCGTCCGGAACGTCACGTTGATCGTGTCAGAACCGTGAGATGGCATCTCGCCAATCTGGACCCTTGGAAAGCGATGTCAATTGTACCGTGCATTCTCGGGCCTGCACCATGCTGAAAAGAGTACCGCCGCTTGCGGGGACATGCGAAAGAGACGGGCCAGCCAAGTTTGTACTATACAAGTTTTGATGGACCGTCTGCAGTGTCTAGTTCAAAGGGGGCTGATACTCACACTAGGACTGACGATGTGAGGCCCGTGTTGTGTTCACGGCAGCAGAATAAGGCTAGCATCTCTGACATGAGTGTCCTTTGAAGCTTTATTTGAACTGGCTGATCAAAGTGCTTGCGGTTGACGAGAAAACCGGAACTGTGAGATGGTCTTCAGGCAGCTGCCAAGGGCCGCATACAAGGGTCAACATGATGGCTGCGTGACAGCGCATTGACTTGTGGCGAGGTATTTTCCGCTTTGGTCGTTTGTAGTCAGAGCCATGTTCACAATATTCATGACATGTCCACGTCCATCTCCTCCGGCTCCTGTCTTGGTGTAGTTCCAAGACTTTCCAGGCCTCGCTCGCCAGCCAGACCCAGATGCAGCCCCTTACCACCGCTCCCTTGCATCAGTGCCTGCTGATATTTACTGCCAGTCTCGTCTAGCAGAGTTTGCACCTCGGTTTTCCTCTTATCAATCTCGTCCTTTTCATTCTTCAGCTGATCTACGCGAAGCATCTTCGCATTCAGATCCTCCTCCATGCGTTTCAGCGTAGCTTGAAACCGTGCTACACAGTCTGATAGCTGCGGCAAAGGTGTGATTTTAGATGGTGCCCGGAACATCTCATCCGAGGGATCTACTTGAGGCTTTGTGAGGCCATCCAAGCCGGCCTTGCTTTGGGCGGTTTCGTAGGCAATTCGCCTCTCTGCGTCACTTTCCGACGAATCATCCGAGCTGTGACCCTCGGCGGCGTTGATGAGGTCGGCCATTTGCTGGCGCTCTTGTTTTCGTCGCTCCCTGTCGGCTCGCTTTCCCAGTGAAAGCCCCCCGTCCTCCACGTACTCATCGAATCCCTCGCCCATGTCTTCATCCTCGGCCAGAAGACGGCCCTCATCCTTTTCCTTCCGTCCAAAGACAACGCCATCATCATCATCCTCGACTGATAAGAAGTCCTGTTCCTTGGCTAATCGAGCCCGTCGTTCTTTCTTTTCACGAATCTCGGCTTCGGACAATATCTGAGTATTCTGCGTGGACGATAAAGACTTGGGGTCATCCATCACTAAAGCCCCGTCTAGTTCTGATGGATCTAGTACGATTTCATCGCCATCATCATGTATGTTCAGTGTCGAAATATCCCTTGGAGTACTCGGGGTTGAAGACTGAAGTTCATCCAAGTATTCTTTGCTGTACCTGGGTCTGTCACTCTCTGCATCATCCAATGCCCTGCTTGGTATCTTTCGTGAAGCAATGCCCCGCCTGAGGGCGCTGTGCTCAAGCGCCCTCTTCCCCAGACCGGTGGTTATCGGGGCTGCTCTGTCTTCAGTGTTGCCAGTGTCCGCATCACCACCAAATGAAACATTTCTTTTCGTAATTTTCCTGTTCTGCCTCGATGATCCCGAACGATTAATGCTTGGCCGTACAACAGCTGGCCCGTCATCCTCGTCATCCTCTTTCGATTTATTGCCGTCCAATTCGACGTCGGCTCCAACTGCTGCGCTAAACGTTTTCCGAAGTCCAGACTGCCTGAGAGGCTTTCTGACAGTTTTCTTGATCGCTGCTCGTCGAGAGAAGTCTATCACATCCGTCAGCAAGCTGCCCCCTCCAGCTTTGTTCCGTCAAACACTTGGAATCACTCACCTAGACTAGGTTCGCCTGCATCTTGGTCCAAAGCTGAAGCTTCTTCAAAGCTCTCGTCGTCTTTCACCCTTATTATTTTTGCTTTGCGCTTCATCGAAGAAGAACTCATAATGCAAGACTTTCCTCGAACACGTTGCTTTCGTGACCGTCGCGTCGAAAACGAACTTGACGTTTCTGCCATGCTAGTCTTATCGTCACGTGCTGATAATTGCATTGGTCCAACCTACCCACAACGCCTAGTATTAGGGTAGGTGCGATACAGTGGGTCACATAATCCAAACCATGGATATATAAACAGGGGTATAAGCCCTTATTTTAGTAAAATTTATTAACTAATTTATACTTTATTAATATTTATAATTAATAATAATTATATATTATAATTTTTAAAATTTTTAAAATTATTATTTATAAGCTTTTAATTTATATTTTTAATATTTATAATATTTTATTTTTAAAATTAATTATTATTTATATTTATATTTTATTTATATTAATATAATACTTATTTTTTAAATAATAATTATTAAAATAAATATAATATAATAAGTTATATAATTTAAATTATAAATATATAAATAAGAATATAAGCCCTTATTTTAGCAAAAATAACTAATTAATCCATGCCTTGTTTACGCTTATACTCGGCTAATCACACGCTCGAAACCAGGCCTTAGGACCAGGAGCGGACTTGTACCAAAGTGACCAACTCCGCAAGGCATGACCTGCGATGTAATCTCCGAATGCAAACCTCCCACTCACATTTCCATGTCGAAACCCCGACGGACTTGACCCGGCTGCGCACCCTGCATCAGAGGTGCTTCGTCTTGCACAAGTGGGCTTATGAGTCGCCTCGAATCATGTGATGCGGCTTGGAGTCATGGCAGACCAAGAGGCCGACGACAGACGAGACAGGCCCAAGCTGCCTGCTGCGAAATGGGGAGCGGCATGTTCCGCCTGCGCAACGGCGAAAGCAAAATGTATCCGATCCGATCCCGACTCAAATGCAAAATGTGACAGGTAAGGCCACCGATGTAAGGGCTTCACATCTTGCAAACCCCCGTCGCTGGGGACTCTGAACCCTCCGCTCTTTTTGGCTTGCCTACGGATGTCTCGGCTGACACATGATCGCCAACCCCCAAGATGTCGAAGACTTTTGAAAGAATGCACCGGACAGATACATCGACCGCGCAAGAAGCGGCAAGCGAAGCCTTCGTAAGTGATTGTTCTCTTGCGTTGCCAAATTTTGGCCATGTTGGACTCTGGCCTCTAGATGTTATTGCGCGCGGTGGCATCTTGACACAACGACGCCGGCTTGTCCAACTTTTCTGACTTCCGAGCAACAGTCGCACGGCCCAAATCGAGGAAAGACTCAATGGCTTGGTCAATCTGCTTCAGGCTTCCGGCGAATTGCCCAGCAATCACTCTCCACTCACAACGCTCAGTGATGCTGCCGCCAGAGAACGGTCGGTCTCGACAAGAGACACACCATCGGCAGCAAGCTCTATGAAATCATCATATATGCCTCATCCAGAAGAATGGATAATCCCAGAGACCTACAATTGCCATACCATCTCATCTTGTCTATGCCGGCCAGTGCCAGGAACCGCGCCGCCACCGCCCGACTTCGACGAGGTGCTCTTGGAGCTCTTTCGTTCTCGGATGCAACCGTTGTTCCCGTTTGTCATCATCCCGGCATCCGTCAGCGCCACAGAGCTGGGCGTCAGCAAGCCATTCTTGATGTCGGCAATCAGAATGGTCTCGTCGACTCGCAGTTTCCGATCAATGAGGGCACAGATGTATCGTCTCATGAGTCACCTCTCTGAATACGTCCTCGTGCGGTCGGCAAGATCGCTGGAGCTATTGCAAGGCATCCTGGTCATGATTGCATGGTGTCAGCATCACTGTATGATGCACTCGCACTTGAACAACTTGCTGGCGCTGGCTGCTAGTATGGTCGGCGACATGGGGTATAACAGTCCTCCTTGCGTACGAGAGCAAGCCCGACTCATGGTGGCAAAACCGCCTGAGCCTTCTGGGCGCACCAACGAAGAGAGAAGGGCGCTACTGGGGGTGTGGTTCTTGACTTGCAAGTGAGCTAATCATCCGTGCTTCGTGTTTTCGCGCTTCGTCATCTTCTGACAGCACGGGACAGTGTGGCGGTCAGTTTCAACCGGATAGAATCGATGAGATATACGTCCTACATCCAAGAATGCATCAAGTTCCTAGAACACGAAAAAGAATTCGAATCAGATGTCACCCTCATCTATCTGGTCAAAGTGCAAAGACTGACAGAGCGAATCTTCGAGCTCACTTCAAAAGACAAGATCGAAGAAGACATTGCTGGCATCCCATCCGCGCCGATGTCGGCCTATGTGGCAGCACTCCAACACGAAATAGACAACGTGGAGGCGAGCCTTCCCTCCCACTTGCGGGACGATAGTGCGTAACGAGCCTATTCGCTGATCTGAAGCACTTACGGTACTAAACTACCATTAGATGTCTTCATGACGTATCTTCACACAGCCAAAGTTCGGCTTCATGAACCTCTTCCCGTCGACTTGAATTTGGTCAAGTCTCTCACGGAGTCTATGACAGTCGGACCGTTTGGCCGCGGCACCCCACTTGACAAGCTGTATCAGTCAAGCGCCGCGCTGCGAAACTGGTTTGACAATTGGCTGCAAATGCCCGTGGCTTCCTGTGTTTGGCAACCTTTGAGCGTCGTTTGCCAACTAGTCTACTCCCTCACCATGCTTGGCAGATGGGCACAACTGGCGACTCCCAGGACGATGTACGAGGGAGGCACGCCGATGCCGCACGGCAAAGAAAGCTCCATGTACACTTCCGACCCACAACTGGCGACGAATGGATTGCCTGAAAGCAGGCCAAGTGCGAGACCATGCCAAGGCGAATACTCGTCTCCATGCAATGATACGCATCTCATTCAGGCCGTTGCAGCATTGCAGTCACAGCTCCAGTCACAGCCGGGATTGACCATCAACATCCCCGAGATACTGGCCACATTGTGCTCAAGGTATGAGCACATCAACAATGACTTTGAGCAGACTGCTCCTGAAGAACAGAAATTTCATAATCTTTGGGCATTCAGCGCTCTCAAGGTCCGTATCACGCGGGTCAAGCTGGAGCGTTGGGCCGAGCTCGTGGCCGCTGCTGCCAAAG
Source organism: Hypocrella siamensis (assembly GCA_000731825.1). Classification (NCBI taxonomy): domain Eukaryota; kingdom Fungi; phylum Ascomycota; class Sordariomycetes; order Hypocreales; family Clavicipitaceae; genus Hypocrella; species Hypocrella siamensis. Next base: position 7,767 of record JMQE01001021.1, read on the forward strand.
GCCCTAGCAGAGTGGCCAAAGATGAGCATACGCCGCATTTGCGAGGTCTGTACCCGCAGGCAGCAGACGCAAACATGGGGCAAGCTGCCGGCGATGTCGTCCCCAGCGGACTTGCGCAGGACGAGACTCAAATTCAAAACTTTTTTGACAGTACGCCGTGGACTTCTGATCCCCTCTACGGGGTTGACCCTACGATATATCTCGACGGTTATCTGGATTGGGGCTCGCTGTTCATGAATTCCGCGGGCAATCCCTTGGGTACTGTGGCCGTGCCTCAGACATAGGGGCAACGGAGCTGCTGCATCTCCTAAAGGACCGTGGGGCTCCGCACATACTCAAGAACATCGTCCTGAACATCAAGAAGAAGTGGTGATACAGGCCCGGAGAACACGTTCAAATTGACCGATTCAACGAGAAGACCCTCATCGTCATGGAGGATAACAGCGCCCGTGAGCAAGCTGCTGACAGCACCTATCGACCCCTAAAAAAGCCCTCAATGCAACGAGGCTTCGATTTTCAACCTTTTAGATGCCGGCCCAGGCGCCCGTCATTCAACAGCTTCCATCAACGCCTTGATCACTTTTCCAGCTCCTCCTACCTGATTTTTTTGTAGCCTAAAGGGTCAGCTACACAAATAAAGCTATCCGGCTTCGAATGTCAGCGACTGACGCGCCCAAGGCTACGTGGATAGACGTGATAGTCGATAAGATCTATTTATAGATTGCAGTCATACATTTACTTGGGAATTCACAAAGAAAACAACCTCAAGGACTACTGGAAGATTTCACAGCCTGGAATTCAGCGTTTAATGCACCCTATCATCAAATTTGTGCCCCGTACGCGTTTTTTTTCAGCTCCTTCGATCATTTGAATTCATCCGCCGTCACAGGACCCTGTGACGCCTTTCAAGCGTTGTGATGAGTGATCTGATTATCTGCAAAGGATTTCAAAAGATACCTATTGTCATGGATTGGGCTAAGGCCCAACCTTTGTCCTAGGGATTCACAACAGGCCATACATGAGCGCCCCAAGGGGGCCAAGAAGAGTATGTCACTTTAATTTATTGTCTACGAATGGTAACTGGGACACATCTGCACGTCTAGCCGTTTGAAGCAACGAAGCTTCCTATGACAGTGCTGGACAGTGACTGTAACTCTGCCTCTCTCTATCGAGCGGTGGATGCTCGCCTCCCTTCATCGCCCTAGGACGATGAACGCGTTGTCTACCGGCGTGCCATAATAATGCAGTATGGCGGGAGTTTTTGTTTTTCACCGTGTTTTCGCCGGGACTTATTTCCTATGGTTTTTTGTAAATTGAAAAACGTGCCAGTCATGTTCCGAGGGTGTGTGTAAGAAAACGGAATCTATTGCTTTCTCACGCGGATCAAACGCGCGCCAAGTTTAGTTATCTGTACGTTAGCCAGAGCCTAATCGCCGTATTTTGGTACAGTTGTCCTGTGGTAGTCTCGTGGTAGACTCAAAACCCGCACTCAAACTGAGAACTAGATCAAAGACCCGACGACCTCTCATTGTCGGCTGACTCGCATTTTTCATGGTACTTCAAACGGCAAAAAAAGTTTTTGTGATGCCAACATCAGATCTTCATTACTCGTGCCATCCGAGAACGCCGAAAGAATTTGCTCGTCTTTTTTATTTTCAGGAAAGAGTGCCCGCGTGTTGCCTTGCGGCAAGTTAGCGGTGATGATGCTGTCGGTCGTCGCCGCCAATTCTGTCCAGGGCCTCCATCATGACTACTGAGTTTCCGCGAATGACCTAGATACGAATCAGGACATGGAAAAAAGAGTCGCATGAAATGAGACAGGGCGGGACAAAAACGTACCACCATGCCAATTTTCACCTTTTCGCCGCCCTCCTTCTCTTCGACCGCTTCGTCGAGGACAATATTGAGAAATACCTGCCATTTTGCACTGTCAATGTGGCCCTGAGAAAATTGTTGAGTAAGGCCGCACTCACATCGTAGCCGCGCAGTACTCCAATCACCTTGCGACTGCCGTTCAACTGCACAAAGAGTCTCTTCTCGAGGTACTATGGAAGCTGTCAGATTGGGTCCTAGGTTGCGTGAATGGCTGTACCAGTACTTCTTCTGAGCAAGGTCTAGGAGAATGCAGCCAGACGGAAATCGGGATTTCGATACCTTCTTGAGCTCGGGTTGCGCAGGCGCCATCTTGAGACGTGCTTTTGTTGAAGCTTGATGTTCGCCTCGAAAGCTCTTGCCTAGGTGTGAGCGGGCTTGGGCTTGTACCCCTCTTTTTTTTTCCATGGTTTGGATCATGTGACCCACTGCATCGCACCTGCCCTGACACCGAGGGAGCGATTGCGGAGAAGGCGGAGAACACCGCCACGGCTCGCATGGCTGTCACTGTTCGCCCACTTCTGTAGCATCATGATTTTTGCATGATGCCTACCTACATAGGTAGGTGTCAACCACCTACAGTGGCTGTGGTTTATGTTCTTTGAAGTCCCTCACAATACCCCTTGATCAATGCGGAGACATCTCATAGTGTATTCCCTTCCCTTTCCGGTGGACGAGGGAGCGGGTGGCTTGTAAAAACCTCAATTTCATTCACGGGACGGAAGAGACGCTGAACCGGGTGATTAACGCCATGCAAAAAGCTAAACTCTATGGTACATGTGTTCCCTTCCTTGAAACGAAACCCGTCCCATCAGATTGTTTCTCTCTATTTAGACCGCGAGACTCCTGCGCCGATCACGCCTGGTAGCTTCTCCTCACCGACATTAAACAATAGACCGATAGACATCGACAGGATACCAATCATGCCCACAGTGAAACCTGCGAAGAGCCAAAACGGGGTGCTGACATCTTGTTTGGCGCAAGACGCACCGCCCCAATGGGTCAAGCTACCGCTCTGGCCCCTCGTTGCTTGGCAGTGGCAAGAGAAGCACACCGCTTTGCCATTGTCATCATCACCAGTTGCATATTTGTTTTTGCACTCGCCATGGCCCGAGCAATTGCGAGTTCCCTCTGAGCAAGCAGATAAAGAATCGAAGCATGAGGGAATCCGCCCCGTCGAAGCGTAGAGGACTGGGCTCGACGCAGCCGGCGTCGTTTTAGGCAGCGCCTCTGGTCGATCAAGTGCGGACATGATTTGTTCTGACTGACGGCGGCGTAATTCGTGCGACTGACCTGACCACTTGTTGGAGTTCCTGGTCAAGGGTAGAGCAACTATGATCGTCTGCATGTCCCCCGATTTCGCAAGCTGCACCAGTTGTTTGATTTGTCTGACAATCTGCGAAACGATCTCAGGATCCTGCACGATCCGTTAATGCCCGTGGCCTCTCGAAACTTCACACGAGGCAAGAGCCATGATTTCCAGCAGTCATACATACCTCATCGACGCTGTATCTCGCGACAGATGAGTGTCTGTCATTCCAGCACTCTTCCATTGGGTTGGTTATTTGCTGAATCGAGCATGCATTTCCATCAGAAGCACCAGTTTTTCGCAAGTCAAACTCAACCAGATCCTTGTGCGCCATGGAAGAGGGAGGATCAGAGATCCTCAAGGCTGGGCTCATGCCTATATTATGGCGCAAGGTTTCCATTTGTGGTTCATTCATGTTATCCAGCATCAAGACGAGCTGGTTTGGAAGATTGATGTCTTCATTTGAAAATAAGGGAGCAGTCGCCTTTCCATATCGATTGAGAAGCGAAACAGCCTCTCCGATACCATTTTCGCTCGGGATATCATGCCAAGATGATCCTCGTCCTTGTGAGGATAGTCGTTGCAGAAGGAGCAGCCTGACGAGGCTGGGGGAAACGGCGAGCGGCGATGATGCGTCGAGGGCGGGCAAGAAAAAGATCTCAGCAGGTGGCTGAGTGGCACCAGCAGTAGCAGCGCTGCCCACAAGCGTGGCAAGAAGCCCATTGATGAGCTTCATGATGATTCTGCATGTGTGTAGCTTCTGACTTGCGGACGAGCTATGAAGCCTACAATGTCACTCGTCAGCGAGCCCGCGCGACAAGAGAGTTGAGTGGCGCAAATGTGTCGGAAGTGCGGCGCCAAATACTCCGGCTCTCCCTGCCATTTTGCCATGCATCGTTGCCCACTTTCTAGAGCCCAACTTTGGGCGTCTTGGCACTTGCGTCAATTTGATCTCCACCTGTTTCTTCCTCACGCGGCGTTGATAACGCCAGACTCTTTTCTTCTATTTTCTTTTCTTTTTCCTTTTTTTTTTTCAATGTTTTGGGCGCATCGAGGCGATATTGAGACGGCACTAGCAGTCATACTTCTCCAAGGGCCTCCGGAGCTCTGTGTCAGCAGCGGGCATGCTGCGTAGAGCGGCGGCCGCCTTGCGGCGCGCCTCGATCTGTTCCCCCGGCGCAATGTCGTCCAGATTTGCGGTCCGACAAGCAGTGCAGCCACATCGGCAAATCTCTTTCTGGCCATACCGAAAGAGCAATGTGCCGCGCGACCTTCCCGTCTACTTTCCTCGGCCAGCTTTCTCACGAATATCGCAGCCTTTTCGCGACCGACTGGGGTAATGCTTCTCGCTCGCTCATCAGTCAAGGCATCATTTCCCATCGTATAACTAACAATATCACGACCAGGCGCATTCTGTTCGCGGTGGTTGCATACTATATTTGCTTTGAGATATTCGCCACAGTCGTGTTCGACCCGCTCCTCGACTGGGCCGACTTGGAGTGGGAAAACCTATCTGACAAGGAAAAGCGGGAGATGGAAGAGCTCGCCGATGAAGATATGCCTGCATTGTTCCTCCCGTTCCCGTTCACGACGACCGAAGTGAAGCAACCGCCGTACAAGGGATCAGATCCCGAGTGGCTGACGTTTCTGGCCGTGAACAAAGACGAAAGGGCGCAGAAAGATATCAAATGTATGAAATATCTCCTCGAATCACTAAAATTAAACCCTACTCTGACGAAATTACAGTTGGCTTGGCCGAGATCATCCGGCGCGGGGTGGAAAAAAACCCAGGCTACGTCAAGCTCATGGGAGGTAAAGATATCAAGCTGAAGAAGCTCTGGCTTGACATTATATACCCTCCGGCACCACCACCCAGGCACTTTGTTTCCGGGTAAGCTGCGCTCCTCTGACTGCATCTGCATCTCTTTCTCGTTGCTGACGAACATGGCGAAGCATTGTCATCGATGATGACGGCATTTTCTGGGGCAACCGTCCCATCGACTCACTCGCGGCCAATCACTTGAATCTCGTCATTTACCCAAAGGCAGTGGCTCTCACTGTCTGGGCGTTCGTCAACACGCTGTGCAGACAGACAGCCCAAGATGTGGCCAAGGCACTCGGGCTCAATACAGAGCCCCCGCAAGACACGTCTTGGCAAACCGTGACCATCAACCGGATCAGAGAGCAGCGCGGGATAGGTTCTACAGGGAAACCAGCTGCCAAGGTACCTGGCAGCACAGACAAACCCACCAATTTCCCCTTTCCCTCAGGGAACGTGGATGTCTTTGGGCCGCCCGTCAACGGCAACGAGACGCACCTCGATCCTCGGATTCAAAGCGCCGTGCACCACGCCGCCATGACCTTTGCCAAGAATTGGCAGCCCGTCAAGCAGCCTCCGTACCGTGGATGCATTCGCGTAGACGGACTTGTAGAATTGCAGGGAAAGAATGCCCTCATGGCCGTCTACGTTCTGGGCTGGTACGATCCCAAGTTGAAGACGTACATGGCTGTCCAGACTGGCCTCAAACACTTTATTCAGCTCAAGCAGAAACCCGCTGCGGGCTAGAAAAGCCCACGCCCGCAGTCACTGTGCATTGCAAATGTCGGACCTGGTTGGCGCGGAGTCGGGATTCATGCATACTGCGGCGTAGGATCTGAGCAGCGTTGTCAGCAAGTTCACATTCATATTCTCTTCTTTTCTTCTTTTTCTCGTCTGCATCGCAATGATACCATGGGCAACCGAGCTCGCCGGCAATTCAATTCTGATGATCTCGACCAGCTCGTAACGTTGGGATATAAGTGCAACTTTTTCTGCTATGACAAGACTGCAATTGATTCTTCATTTCATTCTCGCTGTCAAAGTACCTAGAAGGACATTACGAATCTTCGCATTGCTTCCGTACATGAAACTCGGATCAAGGCTGGCCAATGCTCCTCAAGCAATACGCTGGTCATATTGCCCATTCTGCTTATTTTTTGGTTTCCTTTTGATATAGACCATGCTTGTGGTATTGTTCCTTGAAGAATCAAAGAGAAAAGGGCCACAGCAAAGCTCCCATTGAGACATCCGAAGGAGCAAGATGATTACAATCCTGGCCTGTGCTTGACGAAACCGGGAGATGATGAGCTTTTAAGCTCGAAGCACGTTGATATGCGCCGTGAGAATTTCGAGTTCAACTTCTGGGCCGCCTGGCTCACGCTCGCGTCCTGGAATGGCAGCAATGACATGTGCCTCGATGGAGTTCATGCCTGGATGGAGCAGGACGTCAAAGGCGTGTTCCTGGCGAAGTTGACTAGGGAATATCTGCTGAGGAAGCGGCTTAAGGGGTTGCTTGTTGATGAGAACCCACACGTTGTACTGGCGATCTTGTATGAAATCGGGGAGGTAGGTCAGGATGACGGCGCGGTTGACAAAGGGAGGAATATTGATAATGCCGGAAAATTGCATTTCTCGCGGGTGAGGGAAGATATCGAGAAGCACAGGATAATCCGGGCGGATGCTGGGATGCGTCTGAATGCGAAGTCTGGAAATCAGAGCGTGACTGGCATCTGGAAGTTTGTCAGCATACAGACGAATTGAGGCGTTTGACCGGCAACCAACTTTTTCCTGGAGACCTGAGCCGCTTTGGCTCGACGTAACCATTGGCCATTGGATTTGTCGACTGAATCGGTGGCGGTCCGAGGGGAGGGACTGGTGGTTGCGAGATGGGTGTGGGAGGTCCGATCCCAATACCACCAGGCGTCTGGGCCAGCACTGCCGGCGACATTCTCGGCGCCTCTTCTGCCTTCAGGCCAATGTGCACTGGTGGACTCGGCGGCGGAAGAGAAACCGAGACACTCCGCGCTGCTTCAAGAGCAGGCTGCCGAACGGTGCCGTTGACTTGCGTGCCACCAGCAGACGACTCGATGGACTGTGCTGTCTGTGGCGCTGGTGAGTCAACAGAACTTGTCCGACCACCAACTTGGATGGTGATTTTTCTCGACGAGTTGGGGGTATCAACAATTTGTCCAACCTTCAATTTTATCTTTGGCTGTGGAGGTTCCTGAACGCCCGCTTTGGCCTTTCTCAACTGCTCACCGAATGCTTTCTAATGTCGCCAGTCAGTATTGGCTTAATGCTGACCACATCAACTCTTTGCACCTACCTGGAGTTCCTGGGCAAGATCGTATATTTCACTGCCCTCCTCGTTATAGAAAAAAGCGTTTGTCCATAGCAGCTTGGCCCGTTCTTCGAAAGCGCTCCAGCTCTTGAAGTCGCTCACGCCGGTCGCTTCACCACGGCCTTGTATGCCCATGACTTCCTTCTGCAGCTTTTTAAGGGATAAAGGATCTGAGATGACTCGATAGTAATCCCTCAGTGATCGAGGTGGTAGATTTACAAAGGGTTCGAAGTATCCGTCGTACCTGCGACAACGTTAGTTGCTTCAGCTCAATCGACCTGGGACTTGGAAAATTTCTATCGGCATACTCGGGCTCCTTGTACCGGAGCAATTCTTCCACCACCTTCTCCTGGGCTTGCTGAAAGTTCAGGCCTTTGAAAGGCACATTCAGGTACTCGTGATCGGGTCGGCTGTTAGGCTTCGCACGCCGCGGGCTGTCCGTATGGGAAGTTGAGTTCCGCGACGGACGACCAGAACTTGCGCGTTTCAAGATTATGGGTCTGCGCCTGGAAGATGCCTCCTCCTCCTCCTCCTCCTCCTCCTCCTCCTCCTCTTCTTCTTCTTCTTCTTCTTCTTCCTGTTCTTCGCCCTGCTCTTCTTCCTCGCCCTCAGCGTCTTCATCCCCTTCCTCGTCTTCCTCGTCCGCTTGCTCACCGTTCTCGGGCGGAAGAGGAGTTGGCACTGCTTGATAGGATCGGGTCTGATAGGCCGGGTTATTCTTCGTCATGAAGTTACTCAAGGCTTTTCGCACACGCTCAGCATCGTCAAATACAGTTGATGAGCGAGGGTAGAACTCTTTGGCATTTGCGATCATTCGTTTAAAATAGCTTTCAAGTTCTGCGAGAGTCTTGAATTGACCGTTTCTCAACTTTTCCTCGACCGTTTCGAGAGAAATTGGCATTCTTGTGCGTTTATAGTACTCTGCATTCCCTTCTCGAGGCAGTAATTGTTCGAAGTATATTGCGACAAGCCGCCCACTACATTCGGGAGGGGGAAATTGGGTAAGTTGCGTGAAGATATGCGGCGATTTCTTTTTTTCTCGACGGAACCCTCACCTCTTATCTTGAGTGCGACGAATTTGTTCGAGAAAGGCATTGCCATAAGCCGTTGTCGACTCTCGCGTCTCGCCTTTGGAAAGATCAAACTCCTGCTTATTAAATTGACATATGTTAGCATGGCGTATCCGCGAAGCAGAATCGCTGCCAGATCTAGATGTGGAAAGTGGCCTCATCGTTTGACTTACAGCTAGCTTGCGACGCTTCGCAATCCGATCGTCCGTCTCGGAGGCCGCATGGCCATTTGCCTTGCGTTTGCTGTCCATGTCAAGGGCGTCAAGAGTGATGCGATAATATCATCCCACACCTGGTGAAGGTATGCGGCGCTGGTTGAGAAGATACGGCTGGCTGATGTTCGGCCCTTTGATGAGGCTTTGTTGAAGCTGGTGATGCTGGTCAGACTTTGCGCTGGACGCGTGGTGTTTTGGTGTCGCGCTGTAGTCCGAAATCACGACTGGGAGCGGAAATTCCTCATTAGACCAAATGCGATTCGAAACGCACGTATCTTCAATGATCATGTTCCCAGCCGGGAAGTCGCAACGTTCCGAGGACTCAAGTGAGCGGCGGGACAAATAGAACTTCAAAATCTCGAGACGGATCGAAGATGGCTTTTTAGAAGTGAGCAAACAAGTCCTCTGAGGGAGTGTACAGAGCACAGAAATCGAGTCCCACCCAAACTAAATGATGGTACGTACCGATAAAGGCGCTAGTCTGTTTACGGCAAACAAGCAAACTCTTGGCACACAGGAAATACAGCCCTCTCTCATTCATTATACCTCCTAGCTAGGTGCGGATTGATGGCAGGAAAATCAAGAGCCCCATGGTGAATAGGGAGCAAAATGGCAGCACATACCCGGTGGTTAGCGCAAGGCAAGGAAATGCGGGAAGAACTCTTTGTGAGAGGCAGTCATTTTCCCTCTGCCGGCAGATGGCTCTGTGCAGTAAACATCTCGAAATTCACAGCAAATGCTAAGCAAGCAGCACATCCCACTGAATCAAGGGAACCAGGGGGGGGTTCCCTCCAGCAAACGGTAGTTCCGACATCAATCATTCGGCCACTATGAATCGCCGCGTGGAGACGGAATGATGCTCGGAACCCTTGCTCCTTTCTACCAGCCCAGGCACACAAGCTCTGGGCTGCGGCTGCGGCTGCTGCGGCTGCTGCTGCTGCTGGTGACGCAAGCGGGGCCTGGCAAAGTTGCAAGCTAACTTGACCCCGAGACTGAATCCCCCACCTTCGTCTTCATCACGATCAACACTCGACGATGGCGGAGTCAAAAGTCTCTGGTGATTCTCCATTGGACTATTCGCAGACCGTCGCCGATCATCGCAATGCGCCGCGACCAACAGGGCCAATTCGCAGACCTCTCCAGCCTCTGGAGTTGCCCATCATCAAAAATTTGAACTCGAAGCGAGTCGTGCTTGCATCTGCGTCGCCGCGGCGCAAAGCATTGCTTCAGCAGGTATAACCTCTGAACCCGAGCCTTGATTCGATGCGCTCACGATGTACCAGATTGGTTTGAATAATTTGGAAGTTATCCCGTCTACAAAACCCGAGGATCTCGACAAGACGGTCTATGGACCCTACGAGTACGTCGCCGAGACGTCTCGCAGAAAATGTCTCGATGTTTATGAGACGTGTCTGGAAAATCATCTGAAGTCTATACCAGATCCAGATCTTGTCATTTCCGCTGATACTGTCATTGTCACTCGCGATGGCAGGGTGGTGGAAAAGCCTCGCAGCGAAGCCGACCACATCCGCATGCTGAAGCACATGCGCGACACGGAAATGCACCGCGTCTTGACAGCTGTGACTGTCCTGGCACCGCGGGAAGATGCGAGACATCCTGGCTACTGCATTCTCACCCACACCGAGGAGACAAAAGTCTACTTCTTCAGCGAGGACAACGGCCTTCCAGATGATGTCATCGAGGCTTATGTCAAGACTCGCGAGGGGGTGGACAAAGCAGGCGGCTACGCAATCCAAGGAATAGGAGGAATGATTTTGGCAGAGAAAATTCACGGCAGTGTCGACAACGTTGTCGGTCTCCCGGTCAGAAAGTGTCTATCCATGGCGGAAAAGGTTGTCTTCCAGCAGGATGCAGATGAGTTTGGCGACGAGAAATCGGACGAGGAGGGCCTGGATTGAACACGATTGCAGGTGTCAACGTGTCCTGAAGGCAACAATGTAGCTTTACTGGATCACTCTGAAATGATGACCTCACCATTCCTCCGCTCCTGACTCTTCCCGACAAGGTGAATTTATTGAAGTTCATGTACACAATCAATAGATCCTGGCTTCGTTCATGAGGCGTCGAGCCAAGCTTGCTAAGAAGCATGAGCATTGTCCAATGTCTAGACGACCTGGCTAAGAAAATCCGCGGGCCATGAAAGGTGCGTGAGCCCAGACTGTATTTCTCGACGAGGCTCGGACATGACGAGCCGCTACCAGATTCTTTATCTACCTACCTGGGTTACTAGTTGGAGCTTCGGCAGCCTAGTGTGATTGAACGAGCGTTCCGCACCTTGGGATATTTCCGAGAGGCTTGCGCATCAAGCATTGTCGAGCAGATACAGTGTTATGACAAAGGTTTTTGGCCGCCAAACCACACCTTTAATGCCTTTAAGCGACCAAAAATATCTATCAGGATACTATACATGTCTACCTCTGGTGGAAACCTACAGTATCCTATAGATACCTACCTCTGCTAGGTACCCAAAGTATCTTGATGGATATTTTTGGCCGCCGTTAGGTATCAGCAGTATGGTCCGGCGGCCAAAAACCTTTGTCATGCCATTGTATATTGAGAAAAATGGCGGTGGAGACAGCCCTTTTGCCAGACGTACTACTGTACGTGACGACTTCACCCGCTGCCTGGTCATCCTGTATCTAGCACCCCGCTTTAGACACGAAAAGTCCATCGAGAAGTCAAAGTTGAATGCTGGACTTGCAGCGCCACGACTCCGGCTCCATGTTACATACAACGCATATGCATTCATGTATGTACACACATATGTACTGTACTCCATACTCCGTACACATGTCCATCCAAGCGTGGGACGTCATGGGACAGGCGAAGTGCACGTGGGAGCGCACTGCAGGAACCGGGCTGTACTCCACGCAGATGGACAACGCACACGCAGCGCCTGCAGCGACCGCCCGCGACTGGCATGCGCTCGTGATGGTGGGATGGGAACAATTGCATGAATGCTGAGTTGGCTTCGTCGAGATCAACATGAAGGGGGGGCCGCGGATCGAAGCTCGTGGCGTCAGAGAGAGAAAGAGAGAGATCTGGTGCCGCCTTCATCCCCCACCATATCTATTTTGGGTAAAGTTGTCAACTTTCTTTTGCCTTGCAGGGAGGTGCAAGGCGCATGTGATAGGATCCGTCAAGTCCCATCCAAAATCCCCCCCCCCCACCACACACCACACGCACTGGTTGGCTTGTATAGCAGAAAGAGCCTGCCAGGCAAGGGCGCTTTCCATGGGGTTGCGTGAGCGAATGCATATGCTCTTTCGCAAAGAAGCCGACTCTTGTTGTTTCCCCCCTTCCTTCGATAACGCGGCGACAATTGAAACACAGTCGACCACTGGAGCAGACCGAGAGCGGCCGACGTGGCAAAAGCTCCATTTGCGTCCGACTCCTTGCTTTCACGTGAAAGCATGTCATCGCCAAACGATGCATCCGCGTCGCCGCGAGAGAACGGTGCCGCAGGCGCTGACGAGAAACCTCGGCTGACAGAGGAAGAGAAGAAACTGAACCACATTGCATCGGGTAAGACTCGGAAGAAAACCAATGTCTAGCCTTTCAAACCCAGCCACTTGCTCACGCATTGTTTTTTTCTCCAGAACAAAAACGCAGACAAGCTATTCGCGAAGGCTTCGATCGTCTCACCGAGCTTGTTCCCGGATTGGAAGGCCAAGGACGATCTGAAGGACTGGTCCTGAAACGCACAGTTGAATTTATGCGCCAGCAGATTCAAATACGTCGCGATCTCGTTCGGCAGATCGAACAATCCGGCGGTCAGGTAGATGACCAACTCAAGAGGTAAACGCCGTCATATTTCATCCTGCTCATCTCGCCGGCATCGCCCTTGGGCTCTCCTCTCACTCCTCTGCCGACACCCACCCGCTTGCTTTCACGTCGCTCACATTGCCCGTCTGCCAGTGTACTCAATGAACAGAGTCACGATCAGTCCAAAGGGTGAACCGACCCTTACTGGCTTGGGAAAACGGCTGCGTTTCCCGGCTGCGAAAGAAGTCTCGCGAGAAAGTGCCCAACGACAAATCCAACGTATCCGAAGCAGCCGTGCTTCGTTGACACGGCCCTGCCCGCATTCTTGTCTCTTGCTGTAATCGACAGTCGATGCGAGGTCGTCATGGCCACACACGTTGCGATTCTGGAAGTTCCCGTGCATGTGGCTCGAAGCGTCGACGGTACACATGGTCCTCCTTGGTAGCGCTCTAGCTGAGAACAGCCCCCTTTGGACAGTAAGGACGGTGAAGCAAAAGCTGCCGAAGCCACGCTGGCTTTTGTACCGTCCCGGCAGGATTGCGCAGGCGGGGGCGGACAAGCCCGCAGTATGAGCAGAGTATCCAAGGCAAGCGAGCAGGCTAGCAGTCCCCGGTACAGGAACGCTCTCTGCGATGGACTGGCAACGAAGAATGACAAGAGGTAGTCCGACCGCGAATGTAATCCCCAGCGCTGTGATCATTTCACCGACACAGTTTCGGTCACCAACACTCTATATGCGAGTAATTACCTGTAGATACTACTATACATAATCATGGCTCATTCGCTCTATTCAAATGCGGCCGCCATTCTGCGCAGCCGCCCCCGCAACTTCTCCGGGCTCATGCGTTCTTTGCCGAGACTGACTTGACGCATCTTAACGTCTTTCTCGCCAACAACCAGGATTTGGCTGTAGCCAGCAACACGCGCATCGCGAATCTTCAAACCCAAAGGGCGTGCTGTGCAGTCGACATCCACCGCCAGCCCTGACGGTTGCACCGGACTGTCGGCGACCGAGTGATCTGGGTGTTGCAGCCCGAGCAGCACATCCTTGGCTTCATGGGCCCAGTCCACGACAGGCTGAGCTGTATTGATCGTGAGGATGATTGCTTGGCGAGGATTCAGCCAAAAGGGCCAGTTGCCGTCGTACGACTCAATCAGCAGTGCCATCAAGCGCTCAACCGACCCCAAGACGGCTCGATGAATCATGACCGGCCGTACAGGGCCATAGTTGGCCAGCAAGCCTGGGTCTGTCGTTGTCTCGCCTCGTGCTTCGAGCTCAGGGGCCGGGGCTTTATATTCCAACTCGAATCGCTTGGGCAGCTGAAAGTCCAACTGGATCGTGGCGGTTTGGTGCTCTTTCCCGTCTGAATCCTTAATGACAATGTCAATCTTGGGTCCGTAGAAAGCTCCGTCGCCTTCGTTCAAGCTCCACTCCATGCCTGACGCTTCCAGTGCCCTTTTCAGCCGCTCCTCTGCCTTGTCCCACTCCTCCTCGGTCCCAATGTAGTGATGCTCCGGCCGCGTGGACAAGGCGAGCCTGTAGCTGACTCCCAAGCGAAGCACACCGTACACGGCCTTGACAAAATCAAGCGTCTGCTTGATTTCCCCCTCAACTTGACACGGCCGACAAAAGATGTGTCCGTCGTCTTGATGGAAGCGTCGCACTCGTGTCAAGCCGGACAGGGCTCCGGAAATTTCGTTCCTGTGCAGCGGGCTAAAGTCGGCATAGCGAATCGGCAATTCGCGATAACTGCGTGCTTTTGATGCGAATATGAGGCAGTGGCCCGGGCAATTCATTGGCTTGAGGCCAAACTCGTCGTCAGCTTCTTCCAAGTCTGTATGCGCAAAGCCGTGATCGCCTTTGCAATCTTGGTGGTGCTTTCCATCCTTTGCAGACACCGTGTACATGTCTTTGGCGTAGTTTTCAAGATGACCCGACCTGGCCCAGAGGGCCTTCTTGTATATAGTTGGAGTGATGACCTCTTGGAAGCCGTACCGGACGTACTGCTTCCGCAGAAAATCAACCAGGCGGTTGAAAATTGTTGTGCCATTGGGCAAGAAGATTGGTGAGCCAGGACTGTATTCGGAGGTGATGAACAATTCTTGCTTTTTGCCTAATTTGCGGTGATCGGGAGGCTCCCGCTTGACCGCATCTTGTGCATATGAGCGGCGCCAAGAACAGGCCGAGCAGGTCCAGTACGTGCTTGCCGACTTCGCAATCACTCGGCGAGCTGCTGTTGAACTTCTCATGGCCACAGAGACTCCCAATTGCGACCCAAGGCCGCGATTGAGAGCTTGAACGAGCAGCTGGGGACGAATACACAGGTGCGAGCAAAAACGGGAATTGGGCTGCGTATCCACTTGAGGTCCTGCTGCCGCATGGCAAAGATCTAAAAAATCGTTGCTTCGTGTTCAACAGATACGTAATCACTTTCAGCTGTCTCTGGAGGGCCCCACCCCCTCCATCCTCCATGAGCTCTGGATTCGGGCATGTGTTTGTGAATTTCTTTCCGACTTGAGAACTTATACTCGAGGTTAAAGCGAAAAATAACCACCCGCAATTGAGGAATTGACGAGGACTCCAAGACTTGCGTTGCTGCCAAAGGCACGAATCTGTTGCATGCCTGCTGCACGTTGATTTCCACCGAGATTGACAAGAGGGGTGATTATGAACATCAAGTTTTGAGCTCTCACAAACCTGTGCCTGGGTCCAGCGATGAACGCGCATGATCGCGCAGCGGAGCCGAGTATCATCAAAGGCTCCTCATTTTGCAAGCGTTTCCGCGACGTCAGCAGGACACAGCCATGAATTTTGTCATTGAAGTCCCTGGCGAGGCGATTCCGCTGACACGGGAATCGCTCTGCCGCGCTTTGCAATCCGCCACTTCGAATGAATACGCCCAAAGACGGACTGCTGGACAGCAGCTCGCAGCATGGGAGCAGACTCCCGGCTACTACTCGTCCTTGCAGGTATTTGAAGCTCGCTGCCACACCTGCATTGATCCATACTCATCATGCGATAGGATGTCTATCTCGACAGGTCCATGCCGAGTGAAATACGATTTCTCGCCGTGATTCAGCTCAAGAATGGAATAGACAAGTATTGGAGATTGTATACCCAAGTGATAAATGGCATCAAGCCTGACGAGAAGGCCTCGATCCGGTCACGCCTGTTCCAGGGAACGATTGATGAGCAAGAACGAAATCTGGCCGGGCTCAACGCCCTCGTCGTAGCCAAAGTCATCAGGATTGACTATCCTGCGGAATGGCCCGATGCTCTGCCCAGCATTATTAGTCTCCTACGTTCAGCCACAAATACAAATCAGCAGCAGCTTCATGGTGCCCTTCAGATCTTGCTCCGTGTCGTGAAAGAGCTGGGCTCCGCTCGCTTGAGGAAATCACAGACAGCACTGCGAGCAGTCACGCCCGAGTTTATGTTTGTACTGAATGAGATCTACACGGCGAAGTCGGCCACCTGGCTCTCCTTCTTCAGCTACAATCAGGGGTCGGAGATGGACATCGACACGGCCATGCTCAATAGCCTGCTTGCTCTGAAGATCATCCGACGTCTCGTCGTTCTCGGATACGAAAGGCCACATTTGGATAAGTCTGTCGAGCAATTTTGGACCTTGTCGCAAACCCAATTCGGTGAATTGCTCAATCTCGTCGGTCAAGACACGACCTTGCCACCCAGATACCAGGACGGGCTCGGCAAGCACTTGCTTCAGTTTACAAAGCTTCATATAGGCATGGCTGAAGATCATGCGCCGAGCTTCGCGGCCCTTCCAAACTCACTTCCCCTTGTACACGCGTACTGGGATCTGGTATTCAAATTCGCTGAGGTCTTTGGTGCATCAGGTGGCATTCGCCAAGGCAACGACGGTACCGGATCATACAAGGTCAAGGTCGAGGGACCTCTTCAGGAACGCTTGGCGTTAAAGGGCTTCCTCCTCCTCCGGGTCTGTGTCAGGATAGCCTTCCAGCCTGCTCAAACTTTCAAGTACCGAACACCAGAGACGAAAGCAGAACAAGAAAAAGCGAGGACCATGATCAAGACAGATCTTTTCAAAGATGACTTGGTGATACAGATTGTCAATACCATCATCACCCATCTTTTTGTCTTTAGGCGGTCAGATTTAGAGTTGTGGGAGGAAGACCCTGAAGAGTGGGAGCAGCAAGAGCAGAGCGAAGGCAACGCGTACGAATGGGAGGTTCGTCCCTGCGCGGAAAAGCTCTTTCTGGATCTGCTCACGAATTTCAAACAACTCATTATCCCGCCTCTCTTGTCTTACTTTCAAACTGCGCAATCGGCTCAGTCTGACATGGCCACCAAGGAAGCAGTTTACACAGCCTTGGGCCTGGCTGCCGCCCACGTCTCGGAAGTGTACGACTTTGACGCTGTATTTTCTTCGACCATTGTGCAGGACGCTCAGCGACAAGGGGAACCGCACAAAGTGCTGCGAAGGCGCATCGCCATTCTCATCAGTCAGTGGGCTCCGGTCAAGCTCTCCGACAGCAGTCGGCCGTTGGTCTACCAAATATTTCAGCATTTCTTGAATCCCCATGACGAAGCGAATGACCTCGTGGTACGCATCACGGCGGCAAGGCAGCTCCGATGGATCGCGGATGAGCTGGGCTTCAGCGTGGAGGCCTTTCTGCCCT
The DNA here is from genome assembly GCA_000731825.1 of Hypocrella siamensis. Taxonomy (NCBI): domain Eukaryota; kingdom Fungi; phylum Ascomycota; class Sordariomycetes; order Hypocreales; family Clavicipitaceae; genus Hypocrella; species Hypocrella siamensis. The sequence continues at coordinate 24,841 of JMQE01001021.1, forward strand.
ACATGGCGGACGTGCTCTCTCAACTGATCCATCTTGTGCAAAATGTGATATTCGACGAGACCAAGCTGGCCATTCTCGAGTCCATTCGTATTCTCGTCATGCGAATGGAAGAGCAGGTGTCGCAATTCGGCGACCAATTGATGTCGGCACTCCCCAGCGTATGGGAAGGCGCTGGCACTGAGGAGTACATGATCAAGCAAGCCGTCATTGCCATCTTCACCGCCCTTGTGACGAGCATGGGCGGCAGCTCGCAGAGATATCAGAACTTGATGATTCCCTTGATTCAAGAGGCAGCCAACCCAGGATCAGATCTTCATGTGCATTTGATTGACGAGGCGCTAGAACTATGGAACGCAATCCTCATTCACAGCAAGGCGCCACTCGCCCCGGAGGTAGCTGATCTCGCCGACGAGACGCTTGTGTTGTTGGAGTATCAATCAGAAACCGCAGCACAGGCTCTCTCCGCCCTCGAGTCTTATATTCTCCTCGCTCCCTCCGCCATACTAGAGGAGAAAATGCGACGCTACACTCTAACCGCGCTGTCGGGCACGCTCGACTCGAAGAGCCGAGAGCTGGTCCGCCTCGGAATCAAGTGCATCGAACTCCTCATCCGCGCTGCCGAGGAGCTGGGAGGATCCGGCGGCGTCTCCATCACCGTCCAAGACATGCTGGCCACGGGCTTCATGAACAAGATCATGGCCAACCTGCACGACGCATGGGAGGCGCATCAAACAAGCGGGCCCAACAGAAAGGTCAGCAAACTCAACGCCGTCACCGAGGGGCACTATCTCGCCGTGCTGGCGCGGCTGGCTCTTGCCGACCCCGACCTGTTCGTCCAGATGCTCTCTGCTTTTGGCGGCCTGGAACAAGTATGGCCCTGGCTGTCGTCAGAATGGTTTTCCTACCTATCCAGCATGGACAACCCGGAGCGCCAGAAGCTCTACCTCCTCGGCCTGACTCGACTTCTCGAGCTATCCTCTCCGGCGCAAGAAGTCCTCCTGGCCAAGCTGCAGGACTTCTTCGACATGTGGACCCTTGTCGTCTTGGAGGTCCAGGAAGGAGATGCCAACGGGCCTGATACGCTCGTGTGGAACGGCATCGAAGCGGCAGAGTACGACACGCCCAAGAGCATCCTAGAGCAGCAGTCCTCGTCGCGAGACCCGGTTCACTTCATGTCCACCTTTGGCTTTGTTTCGGCGAGGCTGCAGGCCCTCGTGACAAGAGTTGGCGGAGAGGTCGCCTTCCAGGAGCAGTGGGCTGTGAATGTCGACAAGGATGTGCTTGGGAGATTTCAAGAGCTTGCGAATGCGGCGCGGCAGTGATGTGAAGACGAAAGTGCGATGCCATCAGTAGATTGACGTTGAATAGAGAAACCAAGGGACGCATTATGACTTTATTTCATCTACTTTTCTTTTGTTTTCATCATGGTGGATCCTGCAAAGCTTGACCTTGCGAAGGAGCAAGGGTAAAAATTAAGAAGAAATGGTTTTGTCTAATTGAGTTGCGAAATTCCTACGATCGGCGCACTTCAGCAGAGGAGATTTCCAAAGCACATTATCAAAAATCATTGTCCTAGTGTGAGTTGACGTACATCCCGGATTTCTTTACCGAGACAACTTCGTACGACTCCGGAGAAGATAATCCGCTACCCCGAAGCGGCCCCCTCTCAGGGGATAGAATCCACAAAATCGGGGTGAAGCAAGAGGGACCAACTGGAATCTCTCCAATCGCCAACTTCCCAGACGCCGGTCTACATCTAATCATGCTAGGGAATATAAAGCTTATAGCATACGACATCCCATTACCGAGACAACTTCGTATAACTCCGGAGAAGATAACCCATTACCTCGAAGCGGCCCCCTCTAAGGGGATAGAATCCACAAAATCAGGGGGAAGCAAGAGGGACTAACTAGAATCTCTCCAATCGCCAACTTCCCAGAATCCAACCGGTCTACATCCAATTATGCTGGAGAATGTGAAGCTCATAGGATACAACTTCCCATTACCGAGACAACTTCGTACGACTCCGGAGAAGATAACCCACTACCCCGAAGCGGCCCCTCCAAGGGGATAGGATACGATTTCCCAACACCTATGCAAAAGTTCACGATCCCGTCTATTCTCCAGGGCCATGACGTGTTTGGCATTGTCCAGACTGATAGGAATAGCTACTTTTTGAATTATTAAAGGTCGGGGCTATAAGAACTCAGTTTCCTGTTACGTAGGGTCGGGCAAGACTGCTGCCTACCTTACTCCCATTCTGAGCAAGTGGCAGGTCGATATTGGGAAGGACGGGTGTTTGGTGGGGGGATCGATTTGCGAATCCACGAAGGAACTCGATCAAGAGCATCATTGTGTATTTAGAGCATTCGTGCATCAAAGACATCTTCGTGCATTAAGAAGCATTCTCCTGCATCAAGAAGTATCGTCTGGGAGTTAAAGGAATGATGGTCATTCTTGCGAAAAAAGGCAGGTCTGAGCGCAGCAATGGAGTTCATCTGTTATTATTCGATTCATTTTGGCAGCAACAGACCATTTTTGAAAGGTTCTTCGAGCTGCGAACCTCGAGCTGCGAACCTCGAGTGACAACTATGAGTGAATGAATGCGTGGGGCTGCCAACGTACAGTGCCTACCACAACCCACTACTTCACCTGGCCAATTGACCGACAAAAAGTCTGCTTATGTACGCAAGAATCAACACAGCCCGAAGAACCTATCCAACCTCCAGCACCAATCCATCGCAACCACGGCACCACAGAATCATGGCCGAAGCAATCAAGGCCGCAGCGCGACAAGCCCCTGGCTTCAAATTGGGACAGAAGCAGGTATTCTTGTACGTTGAAAAAAAAAAAAAAACGAAACCCCCAGCAGAAAACAGGACCATACTGAAGCCAGAAAACCTGCTCTGCGCGTGCCCATCTCGCGCCATCGCTGATTTTGATTACAGGCCAAACCACGTCATTACCTGTTTGCGAAAAGAGCATCTCCCGCCCAACGAAGCCTGCTTCCAAGTCCCTCTTCGCTTCACAAAGTTCGACCTCCGCGACTACCTCTGGAACGTTTACAATATGGAAGTGACCAAGGTGCGGTCGTACGTGAAGCAGCAGCCCCTGGCGCAGCGGGACTCGCACTCACGGTCGTGGTATCGACCGCAGTCGCTCAAGATCATGACGGTCGAGCTGGCCAAGCCGTTCCAGTGGCCGGAGCTGCCGACGAACCCGGAGCCGTGGAATCACGAGCTGTGGAAGATGAGGGAGGAGTCGATGGAGCAGCGCAACCGGGAGCACTTCAACAGGCAAAAGTCACAGATCCCCTTGAAGAGCAGGGAGCCCTTGTCGAAAGAGAGGAAGGAGCTGGCGAGCTTGGCCAAGAAGATGGTTACTGGGGAGGTCAAGTGGACGAATGGCGTGGTGCTGGATCCGAGGTGGGATGCATCGATGGACGAGAAGACGTCAGAGGCGAACGAGGCGGCTACAAATAGAACCCTCACGCCATGATTGAATTCATAGCCTCAGCAGATGAAGTGATTGAGCGTTGAACATTTCGGTGGTGGCGATAACATTTCAAAAATTGCAGGACAAGTTCAGAGCTCCGCCGTGTATTTCTACATCTAGACGTCAGGCCGGAAAATCTGCCGCATGTTTGATTCGCGCAGTTCCTTGTTCGCCGTGATCGTCTTCGTGTTGCCCTTCGTTCCAATAGTTCTTCGATTGGAAGTGAGATACCTCATCGCCCCAGCTCCACCACCCAGCGGTGAGGTTGCGCGCAAAAATTTCTAATCCAGCATACTCTTGCTGGCCGAAGACGGCTTCGAATAATCGCCGCAAGTTGGGTTTCCTCGAATGAGCATCCGGAACAGCAATAATCACCTTGGACTTGAGCTGGCGAGGGCAAGGTGCTCCAATGCGCTTGGCGATGAGTATCTTTTCCCAAGGTTTCCTCCATGCCGAATTCACATCATACAAGGGCTCTCCGGAAGCCGTGATTTTGAGCCAGGTCCATTCGACACAGAGCTCAACGCCCCAGGCGGCGAAAACGCCTCGAGGAGAGGTGAGCAAGTCGGGGATACTCGTCTTATTTGTGATCCAAATCGCGACGAGGCCATCGTCAGCCAAATGCGTCGAGATGGGTATGTCTGTCAGAAGATTTCTCATCTCGGACAGGTTGGAGGCAGTGGCATATTGGTCTGTCCGTCTTCTGGCTGAGCGGTTTGGCCACGGGGGGTCAAGGACCACGAGCTTGAAAAGAGGTGCTGTATCGATGAATGTCTGTCTCAGGTCGCGGATAGATCCGTTCAAAGGAGTCGCATTGTCGACGGGCAGAAGAGCCGTGGCGGTGGCATCTTTGCTGGCCGGAGCTGGTGAAATGCGAGGATACAAGAACTCTCCACTGTACTTGTCGCGCAGCTCTTGTAGCGCGCTCTCTACAGTTGCCGTGGTCATCAAATCGTTGATTTGGGCAGCATTGGATTGCGATGACGGTGAATGCGCAGCTCCTCCATGCCGTCGTGACCGGCCGTCTTTCGGACGCTTCCTTGGATCTGGTGTCGAAAAGGGCTCGATGGGCGGCGCACCTGAGCAGATTCGGCGTCGCGGACGTTCTCCTGGCAGCACTTGTCCTTCCTCAAGAGACCTCGGGATATCCAGGAGGCAAACGCCGGGGCTTTCGAAAAGGATGCTGGATATGGCCGCACTGTCCTGGCCAGTTGATGCAGGCATGAGAGACCAAGTAGAATCACGCGTCAATAAGTCGGCAACTACTTGCCAACCTATGAACCTAAAGAATGCTAGAGCTGCATCCGGCCAAGTAGGCGCGGACAAGTAAATTACTCTTGAGAAGCTGCTAGAAAAGATCAGAGAGAATCTCTTCGAAATTCCTTCCGAGCAGCCATGTGAACCCTGAGGTACGTACAATGCCGCGGTGATTTTTGGCTAAAATATCGCGACGCTTAGGTGAATGGGGGATAAAGTCTGATCCACACAGCACAAATCCACACACACGCAGTGCCCACCTGCATGTATGGAGAACAAACACTTGTACACACAACGCACGCAAAGATACTATGCTTGTCAATTTCCCCTTGACTACTTCATTTGTACAAGCGAGTGGGTTTTACTGCCCTCCCCCCCCCCCCCCCCCCCCCAAAAAAAAACCCGTTTTTTACCCTATCCAAAATCATGGTGTTGCGTATTTTTTTCTAAAGCCTCCGTCTCCACTCCTTTACCAAGATATGTGACTGGGCCTGATAGAGTTTTCAAGATGAGTCCTGTCCTGACGTACTTAGGCTTCCAAAGTCTCGGTCGCTTCTTCCCCAAATTATGCCGTCAGCTGCTTCATATTGTGCTCTGCAATAGAAACTTCTTCCGATGGTGATCCATCGTCGTTCGGCCGAAATGCTAGTCTGAGTACAGCAGCAACACTGCATGCCGCCTCGGCTAGATTTCGTACATCACTTCGGCGTTCCTGGCCTTGGATCTCGGAGACAGCCCAAAATTCTTCCCAAAACGCATCTTCCAGCATCGGTCTGAAGGCATAGTTACGCCATCCACCGAGAGTTATGAATCCTGTGGCCATCAGGAGCATGTCGAGGTCCATGCCAAAGGGAATGTTCGCCGCGAGTGACCAATCGACGACACCTGTAATCTCGAAGTTGTCCTGGTCAACAAGAATGTTCGTCACTGAGAAGTCGCCATGTGTAAGGACCTGGGGATAATCTTCACAGAAGAGTAGGGGAAGACTCTCAATCAGTCTTAACAGCATTGAATTCGGTAGGATGGACGACGGCAATTCTTGAGCAAGCTGCCGCAGTCTCTTGCGGATGCTTTCCTGTTTCTCTGCGAACGATTGGTGGCCGGCTGGCTGCGGGTGGCGCCAACATCGTGCAAAGTATATGGCAAATGTAAGCTTGGTTGCTTCGAACGCGTCTTCGATATGATTTACCGAGCTAGATGCCTAATAAACACCTCATGCTTTGCCTCTTCATCAACATCCTCCTCGTCAGCGCAAATCAAGGCTTCATGGTACGATGAGCCTCGCAGACACGGCATGGAGTGGATGGATAGCGGCGGGTCCGATGCCTCCATATTTCCGTGATAACTCGACTCTGGTACAAGATCGCCGTGCATCTCCTTAGCCAGTTTCACCATGACCTCGTTTGAGAGGCTCCCGGTTCTCTGAACGACATGACCAGATCTCGTTGTGGCCTAGGACATCCATTGCCTACGACAGTGTAGCTCATGGAACCTGGGCTGTCAACCGGGCGGACCATTGACGCGCCAGAAACGCTGCGCGCCATCTCGTTGCATCGCGCCTGGGACGGTGATTTGCGGCCTTCGAAAAAGCGATCAATAGTAGCTTCCGCCCGAGGAGCTAGATTCATGATATAGGTTGAAAGCTCGATCAAGAGACGTATTCGGTCAAGGAGGCAGTTAGCCAGATCACTCGAGTTTGTTTTCAGCGCTGCAAGCGGACTCTTCATTTCGAGGAGCAGAGAGGGCCGAGACGTGTTGGCCGGGAGTTCAGATGTCGGAGCTTTTCTTTGTCCTGTTAGACCGCATCCGTTTTGTCCAATGAGCTGGCCACAAAGCCTGTTCACTCTGTAGCTTAACAGAGTCTTTATCTGCAGAAGTCCCTGGCAAAGATTTCCATCCACGGCGGCCAGAATTCTGAACGCATGTCCCCAGAAAGCCTCCTGAGCTGAATCGCAATTCTTGAATATACGTGCTAGCGAGTCCTCATTTCGAGCAACGGATTGATCATCTTTCACTCCTTTCGTCATCAAGGCGGTATATCATAGCACATAAAGCCATCGAGAATCGCTGAATGTTGTATACAAAATATCAGCAGACAAATCTGCTGATGACTACGCGATTCAAGATGCACAGCCTTTTCACTCTCTGAACGTGGAATTAAGCAGCCATGAACGAAGCTTGATGAGTGCTGAAGTGTCATGTTGCGCCTCTGATGTCGTGTAATCTTTCATTTCGCAATCGATCCAGTCTTTCGTCCCGCGGCTGGTCGACAACTCCTCACCAATTCTACGGGCCGAGCCGAAATCGACCAAAACGGGCCTTGTATCCATTGCCACAAGGATATTAGTGGGGTAGAGGTCGTTATGGGCCCAGCCAAGCAAATGCAGATGATGAATAGCAGATTCGAGTGATTCAAGGAAGCGTCGCTTGTCTTCAATGACATTTCCGTGCTTGAGGTAGCAGTCCAAATCGTAGAGATGTCGATCAAGCACGATCCCAGTAATATAGCCCCTTGGGACGTGGCAACCATGTATCCAATGATGTTCGGATGAGGTCGGCGCGCTATTACCTCTAGCTCTTCTGCCTCTTCGATCAGCCCCTTGGGCAGAAGATAGGTCACTTTGTGCTCTGGAAAGATGTCGTACAGCGCCATCTTGGGTCGTTTGACGAAAGCATTTGGTGGGAGTTCCTCTGAGGCCAAGGTAAGATTCAGGTCGGTGAACCATCGAGGAAAGATTTCCTCGTCTGTAACTCGAGCGAGTGAGCTGGTGACATCCTGCATGGAAATTTCTGACCTTGGCCTTCAACTGGCCGTAGTATATCATGTCGTCTTCCACGACCGCGAACATGGTGTAATTGGAACTTCCCGTGTCCTCGTCCACTTCTTCTGACACATGCAGTAATTCCTCCCAATTGGCAATTTGTGGCGCCATGGCGGCGGGGCGGTGTTCAAGCGTGGTGGAAAAGACGGCTGGGGAGGGGGAGGAATCCGAGGCTAGCAAAGGGGCATCAAGGGGCATCAACACTAGCACGTGACCATCGTTGGCCAAAGTCTAAAGGGAGGAAATAGCGACCATCTCAAATGACGACCGAGAAATTAATCAGCACCGGCTTACGTTGGTGAACTTTGAACCATCATGGCAGGCAACACTCAATATACCTATGTCCCTAGGTCCGAGGCGAATGGGCTTCACTTTCCAGGCTTGAGAATGCGCTAAGGGTCCTCCCTGTTCCTTCCTCTCTGCGCTCCTCTCCACAATAAAACCCACGCCGGCAAGCGGCGGCTTTGGTTTCTCTCAACTTCCTACATCTCAGTCAGCCCACGTGCCGTCGGCATCCGGAATGCCCACGTCCTCTGCCCTCGCGGACCATGCCTCTATGACTGAGATCGTTCGCGACGACGCTCGACAACATGTCGGGACGGCCAGGCCGTCCAACGCTGGCTCTTTGTCCTTCAAACAGCGATCGGACCCAGCCCTTTGCCCCACCGACGAGGAGGCCATAAAGCCGAAAAGCAAGACGCGATCATGGGATTATGTTTGGAGATCCGGTGTTGCGGGGGGTCTTGCAGGTTGTGCAGTCAGTCTTTTGCCATCTCTTCGCTCCGAGGCACAAAACTCACCGTGACACAATGACAGGCCAAAACTCTCGTGGCGCCGCTGGACAGAGTAAAGATTCTCTTTCAAGCCAGCAACCCTCAGTTCGCCAAGTATACGGGGTCCTCGTTCGGCGTCGCCACCGCCATGAAAGACATTTACCACTCAGAAGGCGGCCGGGGTCTGTTTCGCGGCCACTCTGCCACTCTCCTACGTATCTTCCCCTACGCTGGCATCAAGTTCCTTGCCTACGAGCAGATACGCGCCGTCATCATACCTCGAAAAGATTACGAGACTCCTCTTCGACGACTCGTCAGCGGCAGCATGGCAGGAATCACATCCGTGTTCTTCACGTACCCCTTGGAAGTTGTCCGCGTTCGATTGGCGTTCGAAACGAAACGAGATGGCCGCTCGTCGCTTAGCGCCATTTGCAGACAGATATACAATGAACGCCCCGTTGAAAAGTCTGCGACAGCAAGACTACCCAATGCGACGGCTCCTGTCGTCGCCGTCGCCGAGTCGTTCAAATCCGCTACTGCGGAAATGGTGCCTCGAAAAGGTCTCGTGAATTTCTACCGAGGCTTTTATCCGACTCTTCTAGGTATGCTCCCCTATGCGGGCATGTCATTCTTGACACACGACACCGTTTCCGACCTATTGCGTCATCCTTCCGTCTCCGAATACACCACCCGTTCAAAGTTCAAGCACCAAGCGTCTGACAAACCTGCACCCCTCCGGTCGTGGGCTGAGCTTACAAGCGGCGGCATCGCCGGTCTCATCTCACAAACTTGCTCGTATCCTCTTGAGGTCATAAGACGGCGCATGCAAGTGGGGGGCGCTGTTGGGGACGGCCACAGAATGCGTCTCGGCGAAACCGCAAAACTCATACTCAGAGAGCGCGGACTTCGCGGCTTCTTCGTTGGTCTGACGATTGGTTATGTCAAGGTGATTCCCATGGCGGCGGCGAGCTTCTACACGTATGAACGCATGAAGTTGATTCTTGGAATTTGAAATGACTGAGCGACGGAGGTTTCCATCTTTCTGGAGGCGGTATGCGTCAAATTCAGGCTTTTGTCTTGCTTTTCTTTTGCACGAATGGTCTTTGGCGTTAGCGCAGGCGCATGAGCAAAGAGTCAAAGAGGTAGCAATGCATGAATGGGTTTGCACTGGCCTGTATTCACTGATTTCATTTGGTTCTTGGGCACATTCAGCGATTGATAGAAACTTCTTTGAAAGCGAATACGACGAACACCTGGCTGCACAGCTCATCCTGTCGACGCCGTCAAAGCCTTATTATTTTTTTGCCGCCGCCTATAAATTACAAAATGCGCAAGAAGATACCAGTAGATCCGGAAGATACTCACGATCGAGTAATGCGCATTGCCGCCCCTGCGTCCCGGAGCCACCTATTAACGTCCCCAAAAGACGCTTCTGAAGTTTGATGACCTTCAGAGTATAACGCGTCTGCAATATCTGCTCGCAGACGCCGGACGTGAAGCCCGCCACCTGAGCTCAGGACCGGAGAGAGCCCCTCCTATCGGTGTCTCCGGATCCTTTCGACTAGGTCGGCCGGATCAATATCATCGTCCGCTGGGTCGTCCACCGGGAGCCAGTCATGATCTAAAAGACAAGGTCAGAGTATGACTTTTTGAGGGAGACTCAGACTCGCGATGGACTTACTTCTGTTCATGAGCTCCTTTACGCCCCGGAACTTCACCATGAACACGCGGTCCATCCCTGCTCTGGACTCGAAGCCAATATGATACTTGGCCCCATCCCCTGAACCCCTCATCCGCATGTTCACCCCACCACCAAACATGAGCGACTCCCAATACCGGCCTGCCTCACCATGGCCGTCCGAGGGGTAGAAAGTGACCTCGGGAGGGGTCTGTACATCTTTATTCTGCAAGATGTACCCCGTGAACAGGTGAACCAGTTCATGTGCCATGGTGATGCCTTGTCTCAGCTGCAGAACCAGATACCTTTCTGGATCATTCGCATATCCTCGGCGGGCTTGGACAATCATATCAAGAAGCTGTTGACATTGGTCAGTCATGCTACTTGGGATCATGCGGAGAGGGACAGAACCGGGATCCTAGGCAAACCTGGGCGTTGACGCGGAAATATCCGCCAGCGCGGGGGTTGTAGACCCCGGCCGGAACCGCTGTGCCAATTTCCCTTGACAGTCTCTGCATTTGCTGTTCCCAGGGTGCAGACCACGAGCGAGGGAAAGTTCGAAAACACTTTTTGAAAAAAATCATTTTGGAATCCAATCATAGCGTCCCTTTCAACGACAGTGTCTCGAGCATATGCGAGAATTCGAGAAGCAGTTGCTCGAAGGCTTGTCAAACCAGATTTCGAGCTCAGAATACTCAGCCCAATGCAGACGGATGCAAGGAGACAATGGAATCGTGGATCTGACGATTGGATCTGCTGGAGTTCGTAGTTCGCTTGTGATCCTTGAATGTCGTAGACAACGAAACCTCCCAAAACTTGGTGATCCATTTTTTTTTCTTGATGAATGAGGCTTGTCTTGGGCTGGGCGAGGAGGTTTGATCTTACGAGTGCGCACGGTATAGAAAGAAGCTGTCAAAAGTTCAAGGGCTGGCGACTTCAAAGCTTGACATGAATTCTTCAAGACTGGCGACTTCAAAGCTTGACGTGAGGTCTTTAAGGCTACTTAAATCTGGATCTCCGTCTGTCTCTAGCAAGGCATCTGGCAAGACACCTGGCAACTAGCCACCTGGCATCTGGCAAGACAATTGGCAACCAGCTATTTGGCATCTGGCATGACACTGGAATATTAGGATCTGGTGTGTACACTTTCCCCACTGTGATAGCCTGTGATGTGGATAAGTCTGAGTTGTTCTGTCTACTTATCTGAGAATCCGATTAGTGTATTTATATATGGATTCTACGGGTAATATGGACCAGTCTGGGTTCTGTCTACTTGTCTATGTATCTCGTTAATGTATACGTACATGGATTCGACGGGTAATATGGATAAGTCTGAACGCGCAGCAGGCGCATTTAAAAATCCGATGCTACGCGTTTACCATCGCGCGCTACCTTTATTTTTAGTTAAAGTTAGTTAAAGCTTATTTAAAATTAAAAGCTTTAGTAATTATTTAAGTAATTTTATTTATTCATTTTAAAGTTTTTTTGTGACCATAATTTAATGCACAAAGCATCAGATCATGGACAAGATCAATGAGTTTTTCAATGCGTCATCCGCCACACCCAGCGGACGTAGATCAATGTCGAGCAATGGATGACAGTGGGTATCGATGGGTATCGTACAAAAAAACAAAAAAAAAGAAATAAGGTTTG
>JMQE01001032.1:0-36484 GCA_000731825.1 Hypocrella siamensis
CCCCCCCCCCCCCCTTATTGGTAGGGGAAATGCAACATATCATCTGATCTCGAGCTCCTCATGCCCACATGCTGGCCTTGTATATTTGATACGTACTTGTCTTGGTGTCGACAGGCCCAACGGAAACTGTTCGACCGCTTGAAGTAGCTTAAAGCTAAGACAGCGGCCAAGAAGGAAAAGAAATGGACCGTCTCCACTTTCTGGCCGCAGCTTGGAGCACAACAACGACAAACCCACATCTCTGCATCATCCATGGACCATAATCCATCCATACACCCACAGTGCTCATTCTTTCAGCCACTCATAGCCCAACCATGCCCTCTGTCCTTACTCGGGCCGCGCAAATGCCAAACCCCCCCGGGGTTCATGCAGGCGCGCGGTATATTTAGTCGATGATTTCTTCACCCCCTTGCTGATTTCCTAACCATTTCTTCTTCATCTCTTTAATTCTCGTCTTTCGTTCAAGGACTGTATCCCAGTTCCCTCGTTTTCAGGACCTCGTTGGACCTGTTTCCATATCTGAACCACCAGCTCTGACTGGATCTCTCGCTTCATACTTTCTTCTCCTTTCTTCTTTTTGTCTGTACTTTTTCCGTCCGACGATGCCTTCATTTCTTCTGTATGCGGCCACCGCCGTCTCCGGCGCCAGCGCCGCCTTCCAGGGCTTCAACTATGGCTCTTCTCTCAGCAGCGGCGCCGCCAAGCAGCAATCCGACTTTGAGACCGAGTTCAAGACGGCTGCCGGTCTCGACGGAACTAATGGCGCCTTCACCAGTGCTCGTCTCTTCACCATGATCCAGGCAAACACGCCCAACACGCCCATCGCGGCCATTCCCGCCGCCATCAACACCAAGACCAGCTTGCTCTTTGGCCTCTGGGCCTCCTCAGGCCAGGACGCCTTCAACAACGAGCTTGCTGCCCTCAAGTCTACCATCTCGCAGTATTGCAGCCAGCTCGACGGCCTCGTGGCTGGAATCTCAGTCGGCAGCGAGGACTTGTACCGCGCTTCCCCTCTGGGCGTGTCCCGATCTGAAGGCAACCCTGGCGCTACTGCCGACACTATCGTCAGCTACATCGGACAGGTCCGTGACACCGTTAAGGGATCCTGCCTGAGCAACGTGCCTGTTGGCCACGTCGACACCTACGACGTCTACACCGATGGAGCCAACAAGAACGTTATCGATGTCTGTGACTTTCTGGGCGTCGATGCCTATCCCTACTTCGAGACCAACAAAACCAACAACGTCGAAAATGGTGCGGCTCTTTTCCGGGGCGATATCTCAGACGTTCAGGCTGTTGCTGGCGGTAAGCCCATCTGGATCACCGAATCTGGCTGGCCCGTGAGCGGCCCTCAGGAGAACCTCGCTGTTCCTGGTACTGCGCAAGCCCAACTGTACTGGAAGCAGGCTGGTTGCCCTTTGTTTGGCAACACCAACGTCTGGTGGTACACCCTTCAGGACAGTTCTACTGCGCCGCAACCCAGCTCCTCTGGTCCCTCTTTTGGCGTGGTTGGATCTACCCTGTCCACCAAACCGCTCTACGATTTGTCTTGCAGTGGAAGCTCAAACAGCAGCAATGGCAACGGCAGTGGCAATGGCAGCCAGGTCCCTAGTCAAAGCTCCGCCAGTTCACCTTCTCCGTCTGGCGCAGTCCCGGTCAACGCTGGCTCATCTCCAGTCCCAGCCGGCGCCACCCTTGCCACGCCCGCGGGCGCTGCCCCTGTCCCTGCCAGTACTGCTCCCGTCACGGGCGGCAACGGCAAGGTTGGATCGCCCGCCGGTAGCAACAACTCAACCGTCATCGTGCCCACCGGTGCTGGAAGTCGCTTCAACGCTCTGATGGGTGCTGCTGCCGGTGTTGTCATGGTTGCCGCCGCGTTGTAAAGCGCTTGCGGTGATGCTCATGAATGGAGGTCTTCACCGTGAGAGCAGCGAATCAGGAAAGCCAGTTTATTGGATTTTTCTTCGGGCCAAATTGCAAACTCTTGATTCAAAAGGCTTATTCGGTCCGCTTCCCCACGCGGAATTGATAACGACGAAAAGGTTGCATGCGTGTGCCGACTCATGGATTAAGCTGAGTCGGTCAATTGGATTCACGACACTAATTTCCATCTCACACACACACATATATTCTTACATAAGTATATACACACAATTACAAACATGCACACGTCCACCTTTTGGCCTGTCTACTATCCAGGTACTTGTGATATCTTTTGGTCAATCTTTGGTCACCTGAGCAGCGTGTCGTGAAACTGTCGACCGGACTCCTCCAAATTTCCCTCGAGCGAGTCACTAGGGAATTAATCATCTGATAAGTGGGTTTTATCATGGGAAAAATTAACCGGCTGGTCCGCGAGTCGTGCATTTCCATCCTATCATCGGTCCACTGAAGCCCTCGCAATGTAAAAAAGGCAAGCCAAGGGTCCTCACCGCTACCCGCAAAGGCGAATTAGCTCCATAAGGACCCTCAATGGCTTTACAAGCCCTTGATTGGCCCAGGAAGACTTGCTGACGCATGTGGACCTTTCCAAAGACACATGCAGCTTTGCACATTTCTAACTTGACTTAATTAACGCGTTCATATCTTTACACATCGCTCACCGGCAAATATTGAATGCGGCACAAGGGTTTTTTTCCCCTCTCAATTTGAGATACCGGCGTCATGGCGTATCTGCGACTCTCGCTGGCCGCATTGACGCTTGCCGCGCTGGCGCTGTGTGTGCTCGGCGCGGCGCCAAAAATCCCGAGCATCGACGCCCTCAGCCTAGATGAACTCGATGCTCAGTTGCAGGTACACATTAGCTACTCGCGAGACAGAGAAGAGATGTTTGATAGATGAAGGCGAAGAGAGCAAGGAGAGAAAAAAAATAGAAGTGCTGGGCCATGAGACACACTGTTTGCGTGCATCCAAGCTGACACACTCGCCAGACGTGTCCCATCGTGCAGCAGCTCTCGGCGGCCAAGCACGCGCATCACGCAGCGGCGCCCTCGTCCCTCACGGCTCGCCTGTTCGCCGTGCTCTTCCCCGGCTCGCCCGCCGTCAACGCCCTCCTCGCAACGCTGTACATCTCCGGCCCGCCAAACTTCCTGCTGGCGCTGTGTCCCACCGATATTGACCCCTCGTCGCTCAGCGTCATGGTGGCCTTTGCCGTGGGCGGACTGCTGGGCGACACCCTCTTTCACTTGTTGCCCGAGATCTTCCTGGGCGAGGACGACGTCGAGCGCGCCAGGTTCGTCCTGGTCGAGCCGAACAGGAATCTGGTCCTGGGGCTGGCGATCCTGGTCGGCTTCATGACGTTTGTGGCCATGGACAAGGGCTTGAGGATCGCCACGGGCGGTGCGGCGCCGCATGATCATTCTCACGGACATGCGCATGACGGCGCCGACGGGGCGCGTTCGACGGGCGTCGAGGAAAGAGACGGAGGCGGCGTTGCCAGGGCGAGGAAGAGCAAAGGAAAGGAAGACGCCGTGGCGAAGAGGGAGACGGACAAGGCTCGGGACGATGTCAATCCCAGTCTCAAGCTGGGCGGTTATCTAAACTTGATGTGAGTCCTTTTTTTTTTCCCTCTGGGTCGGCCTTGTCCAAACTCAAATCTGGCGTTGTTCTGAAACCCCGACAACATTTTCTTTTTACTTTTGCTAACTTTTCCTTCTTTCCCCCTAATAGCGCCGACTTTACGCACAATATTACCGATGGCTTGGCCATGTCGGCCAGTTTCTACGCCTCGCCGACCATTGGAGCCACAACCACCGTGGCCGTCTTCTTCCACGAGATTCCTCACGAGGTCGGCGACTTTGCCCTCCTTGTGCAGTCTGGCTTTTCGAAAAGAGCGGCCATGGGATCGCAGTTCATCACTGCCCTGGGTGCTTTCCTCGGCACTCTGATCGGCATCGCTGTCCAGGAATTGGGCGGTGGTGGAGGAGACGACGCAGCAGCGTCGATGCCTCGAAATGCTGGGCTATGGGGCACAAGTCTGGTACGTTTTTTTTTGTGTCTTGACGTCCCGTGTCTCCTTTTCCTCATCTTTGCCAACAAGGGGTCAAGAGCTAACGTGGCTAGACTTGGGGCGACATGCTGCTGCCCTTCACGGCCGGCACGTTCCTGTACGTCGGCACCGTCGCCGTTATCCCGGATCTCTTGGAGACGGGCAGCAACAAGGTCGAGGAGCTTCGCAAGACATTGGTGCAGTTCACCGCCGTGGCAGTGGGCGCCGGCATCATGCTGTACATTTCGTGGCATGAGTGAAGGAGAAAATGACACAGGGTTAAAAGAAGAAAGAAGCCTCTGCTCATCGGCCGTACGAAGCAGCCCAGATACGGCGCTGCCATCTCAGGCCTTTTTTTTTTCTTTTTCTTTTTCGAGAAAGAGCTCAAGTCTTGGCATTTACGCATTTACGTACGCGTTTCCGTTCGGCAAAGACTATAGTTCTCCTCTGTATATTAGACGCTGATGAGATGGGAAGCTGGGGGAGCACATGTTGCACGCATCATTTTGGAAGATAGTTCCCATTTGGGAATAAAAGCCGCCTCTTGTGGCACTGTACATCCTGCCACATTGTTTCCCTCTGACGTACGTAGCATGCTTCTCTCCGCATCCTGGGCCTAATGTTTCAAGGTGGACAGCGAAGAGGTCATTCAGTCTTTCATCTGACGAGATCATCGTCATTTCGCCATGTGGCATTATTTTGCATCGTTCTTTTGTCATGGCATCTCTATACTCTGGCATTGAAATTTTTAATTCCCGCACACTCTCACCGTATAAAGGCGTAGTGTAGTCCCACCTCTGCAACACGAGCTTGCTGATCAGATCAGCACCGCGTGCAAAGTGAACCATGTAGATACAAGACGAACAGAAAGAGCACGGCTGGCCATGTGCGTCCCGTGCGCAGAACAAACCGAACGAGAAAACCCACCACGTACGTAGCAGTGTGACTGTTGCTTCCAAGAGGCCAGAAGAGAAGAGGAAAGAGGAAACGTAAGGACGCGCCGAGAGTTGACTCTGTAATGGCGTGAGGGTCATACATATGTAACCACTACATATTTACCTACATACTACGTGCCTGCAGTGGGTCCAACGTAGTTCCGAGCTTCTTTACGTGGCGATGGCGAGCCAGTACAAGGAAAA
This sequence comes from Hypocrella siamensis, assembly GCA_000731825.1. NCBI lineage: Eukaryota > Fungi > Ascomycota > Sordariomycetes > Hypocreales > Clavicipitaceae > Hypocrella > Hypocrella siamensis. The sequence continues at coordinate 5,128 of JMQE01001032.1, forward strand.
GTTCGGGTTCACCTGCGAGGCACTGGAGGTACGTTGCGACACCTGAGGGTTCCGTTTTTGCGAGGCACGATGCCCCGCTGAGAGAAAATGGCGTCAGGACGGGCACGGAAAACACGCTTTCTGCTCTAGACATGTGGCTTGGCTTTTATTGGGGCGGGGGTTCGTATGTTTTGCTTTTGGAAAATGGAGGAGACAACACTTTTGTTTGGATCAAGAAGAAGTTGAGGGGGCTGACGGGCTCGAACTTGCTCCGACTGTTACTACATGTATGATTACTTTGATACCGGTAGTATATACATGAGTGAAAAGTGCATGTATGGGGGCGCGGGTTCATCCGCTCGGATCTAGGGTGGCTCGGGCTGAAGGAACAAGATCAAGTTGTTTACGTTAACTTGTCAAAAGGACTGGATTTCAAAAGACATGGCTCTTCTCTCTGTTTCCTCTTTACCAGGTGCTCGTTTGTACTGTATCGGCAAACTTGATCAACTTCAGCTTTGGACAAGATACCTTGCCGGATAGGCTGGTGATCAGAAGCACGAACCAGCATTAGAGGGGAAGAGAAAGAAGCAGTATGTGGACTCTTTTTTTTCCTTTCTTGCTTTTGATGGCGATGGCGAGAAGATCGGCAAGTTTGCATCCCGCTCTCTTGTCCGTGGTTTGGGGTTTTTGGTGCGTTATAGCGTGACGTGGGCGTGACGCACCTTTTCCCAATTTCGTCGATCAACTGGGGGTCCTTTTTTTTTTCTTTCTTGGAAAGGAACTGACTGGCATTTATCTGGGCGGAGTACGGTAGGTCACTCCTTACATGCACGTATAGGTACACTCGTACATTTGTACCAATGTAGGTACTTGACGCGTTCGCGGAGTTGTGCGTGTCCCGAGAAATCTTCTTGCTGGAGGTACGCAGTTCAAACTCTCATCTTGAAAGAAGAAAAACCAGCTTCTGATTGAATTCTTCTCCCTTACCGACAGGCGAGGCAGGTGGTCCTGTAGGTATTTTGTGTTTGCGTGACGTCCGTCGGATGTCGGCGCCAATGCCGCTTTGCATACATATCCCACACGTGGCTTCGCAGCAGCATGTGCCCGATCAAGTTTCATGTGGACTGTACAAGTCACAAACTTGGGGTTAACCTCCGTAATTTAGGGGTGTTACTCAATCAGGGATCGATTGATTGGCAAGTCGTCAATAGAGCCAGTCATGTCGTGACCCTTGCCTGATCTTTTCCCCCCCTCTTTCATCACAAGTGATGAAATATTGCAGAGTGGACGCCTTGTTTTTGATGGCCTGCCTGGTAGGGGGATACGTGTTCAGTTAGGAACAGGGTGACGCCTGGTCATGATCAACGTGCTGCGTGATGTACGTTTTTCTTCCCTCTTTTCACCAGCCCCCAAGGAATGTCGCCAACCCTGTGAGCTCCTTGCCTTATTCGGGAGGGGTGCGTTGCTGGCCTCTTTCCGATCCCCTCTTCCCGATCGACGTCTCCACTTTGACAAAGAGTCCAGACTCGAGTCCGCGACCAGGATGGCAGGCACGCTTTGTCCTTCTCCTGCAGGCGGAACCGACGGGGGGTTTTTTTTTCTTTTCTCCTTGCAAAATCTGACGAGAAGAGCATCGTGCTGTCATTCGCACCGATCACTTTAGCCTCAAAAATACCCTGTCTGGGTTTTAAGCTTTCTGGACCCATCCTCGACGTCCTTGCTTATCTTAGCCACAAACTGCATACCACTGTACATACATATGTATGTATGTATGTTTGTATGTATGTACATAGTTTGTCCACCGGTGAGAGCAATGGCTTTTGTGGACCAATAAGTCTGGGGCCAAGTCCGGTGCGATAGGGCAACTTCTGGATAAGATTCGTGGGCACTCAGTTCATGATGGAGAGCCGCGTCCATCAAGCTCACCTTCGACCGCAAAATGCCGAAGCGGCAGAGAAATCAAGGGGTATAATATTGTTACGCATCATCTTGTGATGCCATCCATCACATTGTCACGTAATGTGTTGCGCAGGGCGTTACGGATACGGGATCACGGAGCACTGTAGCATCATTGCGACTAGTATTCAAAATCGTCCGGCTGCGTGTCCGGCAACGGAGCACACAAGTCATCTCTTCTATGCAGACGCCCGACAGCGTGGATGGAGCCACCGGCACCAACCAGACAATCGCCCCTTGACTTGACTCACACCGGCGTGCCATTCGATGCCGGCCCCGTGCCCGCCGCAACGCAGAAGCCTCCAGAATCTTGCAGGTGCAGGCGCCGGTGCCAAGCGAGCATGCAGAACCACCAGAACCTCTATGGGCCAAGTACCGATCCAACCCGCTTTGTAAGGTTCATGCTCGCCATTTGCAGCACCTCCAGACACTTATCTCGTGGGCTTGGAAAGGCGCAAATGTGTAAGCTTGATCTTGTTTCAAGGTTCTCTCTGTTTTTTTTTTTCCATTTGGTCATTCTTTTCATTAAATGTCTTCCCTTGGGCTCGTCGTTATCGTGGCCTTGTGGTTGGCTGGTTGGTCCCCCCCTCCAAGCCCTGAAAAAGATGTGAGTGCCTGCTTTCGGCAAGGGCGTTCCTGCCTTATAAGGCATCTTCAATGCAACTCGGCCAATGAAACAGTTGCGAAAAATTCATGTGAACTGTACAAATTTACGGGCGGATAGGTTGGGGCCCAAAGCTTTGAGGAGGCTCTTCAGTTGCTAATTTTTTTTGTTCCAGCTTTGTCGTGGCAAACCATGGCACAGCATCGTTGCTCTTTGGCCGCTGGTTGAAGACCTGCTTGTTCGAGCCACTTTGCGGCTCTGGAGAAATCCCTGGTCTTCTCCCATCGCACACCCGGAACCATGCTTTGGGTTGCTTTGCTCGCACGGTCCGAAAAATTGTTGGCTTCCTGCACGCCGCACCCGTGAGATGGTGGGAGGAGCCTTTACGGACCCAGACGGAGCTGAAAAAAGTGGCGAGCCTTGACAAATTTGCCGGCAACGGCGACAACAGTCTGCCAGGTCCTGGGATCTTTTGGCTGGCTCCTCTTTCCTCCACCGCAGAGCATCTGGAATCGTCGATACGCGCGCTGCTTGGAATCTGAATTTAAATATATCCTTGTCCGCACTCTTCATGACACAGGCTTGATTACACCATCCTCAGCTGACCCGACACTATCGTGAAAGACTGCAGGTGGCAGATTTTGTTCGTTTTGTTTCTAGCTTCTGACTCTTTGGGCGTTCGATGAGTCATCAGATTCTCGCTGTTCCTTCCAAAACACACTTGACTCTATTCGCAACCCCATATTGCGCCGTGTTTCTTGCGCAACCTTCCAGTGCCCTTTTCCACACCAAAACCACTTGACGCGTACGAACCGCCGACGATATTTTGCTCGCGGCGGACAAGCGCTCCAGGAAGGCCTGCGTATCAGCGGGATCAGCGGCAGTTCGGCGCCTGGCTGCTGACTGATCCTGATTCCTGCCCCTTTCAGCCTCGCGGCATCATTCCTCCCTTCGTCGGCTCATCAACATCTCGCTCCCTTGCTCGCAAATAGCCGAAGTGTCTTATCAAAAACGAAATCAAGGACGTGCGTGTCTGCTTCAGCAGATTTGGCCCAGCTTCCGTGCCGGCCTGACAGAAGTCACAGCCTCAATAAGCAGCTGAAGCTTCCTCTTCTTTCCTCTCCCCTTAACACTGTCGTTTGCCAACGTCGCTCGTATAACAAGGCACCATGACTCTGTCGACAACGGCTGAGACATCGTCTGGAACCCGAGCCGTCAAGGCGCCGCTCAACCAGAAGCCCAACTGCGTCCAAATCAAGATCGATGGGCACTACAGCTCAAAGGTCTACACCTCTGGTTCGACCATATCTGGCCACGCTACCGTCAAGACTCAGAGAGATACTGCATTTGATGACTTTGACATCATCTTCTCAGGAGTTGCTGCTACGCGGCTGGATTTTGTCCAGCAATATCCTGCACACTCAGTTCGCCCCTTTTTGAAGGTGCAAATGCCCATCGATGGGTCTGCTCTGCCCGAACAGAATGTATTCCTTTCTGGAAAGACATACGACATTCCCTTCAACTTCGTCGTACCCCATCAGCTCACCCTCGGAGCTTGCAATCATCCATGTTCTTCCCCGGCCGTGAGGGACCATCACCTTCGATTACCACCTACAGTGGGTACATGGGAAGCCAACGATCGGTCTCCCGATATGGCTCAAATCGAGTACTCCGTCAAGGTCAGGGCGTACAGAAAGGCCTCGGAGGCCGGCGCCGCTCCCGACAAGGTCATGGAGGCTCACCATATGGTCAAGGTGCTTCCGTCACATCCCGAGGACGCTCCCTTGGATATCACCTACCGAGATGAGCGCTACACCATGTCCAAGTCGAAGACGATTCGCAAGAACCTTTTCTCGACAAAGGCAGGGAAGCTGACGGTCAGTGCTGTCCAGCCCAGTGCCATCATGCTTTCTGCAGACGCCCACATGGCCTCTGGATCCCTGGTCCGTGTAAACTTTGAGTTCACGCCGTCGACCACGGATGTCGCTCCTCCCAAGATCAATTCGGTGTCCGGAAAGCTCATCTCCTACACCTTCTTTGGTGCTGCACCGACAGACTTGCTGCCAAACCTGGGAAGCAGAGCCACGTACACGCCCAATCCTTCGCTTAGCTACACCACCAACAACAATCTGTTCAACAAGAGGCTGACGGACCAAGTGGAGTGGCAGACGCGCATAACCTCGGGGCGCCGCGACTCGGGCTATTCCAGTTCGGGTCCGGGCAACGAGGGCCTGTCAGAGTCGGAAGCCCCTGGTGCTGCCAACGACAAAAAGAGACGGCTTCGACAAACCGCCACCATTGAGGTCCCCTTTACAATACCCCTGACGAACCGCAGGATTTTCTTGCCTACCTTTCATTCTTGTCTCATCTCCCGCACCTACACCTTGCATCTCCAACTTTCTGTGGGCGCCACCAACACATCTATCACGCTGGCAGTCCCCTTGCAGATCGGTGTCGAAACATTTCATAAACCGCCAGAAGATGACTTGCCAAGCTTTGAAAGTGTCGTGGCCGAAACTGCGCGGACACAGCCACAGACACAGACACAGGCTGAGGCACAAGTACAGGCACAGGCACAGGCACAGGCACAGGCACAGGCCCGGGCACAGGCGCAGGCAGACGTCAGCCGCCGCCTCGAAGCTCGCACCCTTCGCTTCTCTGAGCCGTTGGAGCGCCCAAGGAATATACTTCCCGATTACGACGACATCAGCCGCCGAACCCTTCAAATTGTGTACTAGCAACGCGTCTTGACAGACAAACTACAGTCTTTACATCTGCATTGATCTTCATAGCTTGGCGCTTCTCTTCTTTTCTCCCTCTTTTTGATTTTGGGACTTTTCTGGGGCATCGCACGGCTGCAGAACAATCGTTGTTACCTTCACTGGATATTTCATCACCTTTCTTCTTGACTTAGCGTGCCAATCATTTGTTGTCAACCTGATTTGCCTCCATTTCCTTGCAAGCAGAAAAGCTTTCTTTCTTTCTACGATCGATCGATCAATCACAGCATTCTTAATGATGAAACAAATTCTCATAGATTCTTCCCAACCAGTTCCAAGATACTTTGAGAGCGCGCGCGAATTGAGACACTGTATGAGATGAATTTGTCTTCGAATATAAGATCCGAGGCTATTGTGATGACGATTGACCGCGTTCCTCCTCCCCCACCCTTTTATTTTTTTTTTATTTTTTTTTTGGCTTCCAGATGACAAGCAGTATGAAGACCCCAGTATGTACAAGGCATGGAAAATACGCGTACAGTCGATATATGATGGCATCGTCCGCCTGAATGTCTGCCTGAATGTCTCCCCAAATCATGCGATGAGTTGGAGTCGGGGCCTATTGGTATTGACCAGGCAGGCAGGTAGAAAGGCGGCGATGACGCCGGCCTCAGTTGTAAGAGATGTTCTGCATTGCCGGCGCGAGAGTGAACGTGTAAAGACCCTAACTAAAAGACGCTTGTTTTGCGGGGCGAACCTGGGATATCTGCTGCGGCGAGCGGGTGGGGCGTCTGGAAAGTGCAGGCCTCGAGCTAAGACGGCTTTCCGCCGCAAGCGGATTGGCAGCAGCAGACGAGGAGAGCCGCCAACTGATATCGGGGGGTCGATGCAAAGACGAATGAACCCATGTGAGGACCTCTCAATCCCACTCAAACATTGGATTGGCCAGCCATCGATCCATCCTTTGTCCACCCGCATTGCCAAACATTTCTTCTTTTTTTTTTTCTGATCTTTTCCCTCTCAACGTCTCTCGCTTCTCCGACTTCTACTTTCTGAAACGTTCGTACCTGATCCATTGATTCAGAACCAATCGAACGGAGCACGGCCGACCACGACCAAGGCCTTTCTGGGTCACTCCCGCTGATAGGGGCCTCTGGCCTTGACATCGTAGTTCTTTCGGGTACTCTGTGCCAATTTCACTCGTTTTCGTCGTTTCTGCCCCTGCTCCTCTTTTTTACTTTCTCTTTCCTTTCTCCCTCCCGGGCAGCACGACTCCCGACGCTTCGTGGCGAACGCCAGCTGGAATTAGGGGGCCGGCCGATAGGCACTTTGGATGAGAAAAGGCGAACGCGCGGCTCGTTTTGGGCGACACAATTAAGAATATCGACTGTTTCAATCTTCAATCGCCGTCGCGTCCTTCCCGACAGCTGCCGACGATCTATACTGTCTTGAACAGTCTCGTGTCGAGTGTAGCCTCGAGACCGGAGGCGCATCGATCGAGGGTTAAAATGCTCCGGACATCAGCAGGCAGACTGGCAGGCTTGCTCACCTTCTGTCTGCTCATTCCCGCGGACGCCTTCTATATTCCAGGTATTCTCATACCACCCACACAAATGGTCTGGAGGAGGCCGAGGGGACGAGGATGCTGATCTGTTGAACTTGGCAGGATGGTCGATCAAAAGCTACGCGCAAGAACAGCAAATACCGCTCATGGTCAACAAGATTTATTCCGACAATACACAGCTACAATATGCCTATTTCGACTTACCCTTCGTCTGCCCGCCCACGGGCAAAAACAAGGGCGGCACCGGACTTTTGAGCGGACAGAGCATCGCCTTGAACCTGGGCGAGGTCCTGCGAGGAGATCGAATCATGGCTTCCGACATTGAGCTTGCCATGAGCAAGGACAAGCAGTGCCATTTCTTGTGCAACAAGGTCATGTCGGAAAGCGACTTGAAGCGCACGCAGGAATTAGTCCGGGACGGCTACGTAGCCGAGTGGATTGTTGATAATCTGCCCGGCGCCACGAGCTTCATCACCGTCGACAAGACGAAAAAGTATTACGCGGCCGGATTCAAGCTTGGATACACGGAGGTGTCCCCAGGCACGGGAAAGTCGCGCTACTTCCTTCACAACCACCACACCATTGTGATCCGCTACCGTGCTGCTGCCGGGCCCGCTGGGGAACGTGGCGAACGGGTCATTGTTGGCTTCGAAGTATACCCGAAGAGCATCGGAGCTGGCAATAGACGTGACAGTGAGGGATGTCCTGTGGACTTGCGCAACATTGACAGAGCCTTTGAGCTCCACATGGGTGCCAATGAGACGCGTTCCGCCACCAAGAGCCGTGACGGAAAGGAGAAGACGGATCGGACCATGACCATACCCTACACGTACTCGGTCTACTTTCGCCAAGATGATACCATTGAATGGTCACGACGCTGGGATTTGTATTTTGTCAACCAAGAGGAAGGCTCGCGCATCCACTGGCTGGCCATTCTCAACTCGTTCATCATCTGCGGCTTGCTCACAGGCATCGTCATGATCATCTTGGCCAAGACAATCCGCTCCGACATCAAGGGTTACAAGGATCCATTGGCGGACGATAGTCTCAGACGCGTCAAACGGAAGCAGCGCTCCCTCAAGGAGGACCGCGGTTTGCTGCTTGACCAAGCCGGTGGTGATTCGATCAAGGAGGATACAGATATCCATTCGGAGGACGAGGCGCTCGAGGACGTCACTGGATGGAAGCTTCTCCATGCAGATGTGTTCAGGAGTCCTGCCTTTGGCACCATCCTGGCACCGCTCGTCGGCTCCGGCATGCAGCTGATGTTCATGGCCGTGGGCCTGGTGCTTCTGAGCGCGCTTGGAATCTTGAACCCCAGCTTCCGCGGCGGCTTCATAAGTGTCGGCGTAGGACTGTTCTTCTTCGCCGGCGTCTTCTCCGGCTACTTTTCTGCTCGAGTCTTCAAGAGTTTCAACGGCAAGGACTACAAAGCAAACGCGCTGGTCACGGCTCTCTTGTTCCCTGGACTCACCTTTGGCCTCGTATTTGTCCTCAACCTTTTCGTTTGGGCTCAGGCGTCGAGCACGGCGATTCCGTTTGCGACGCTGATTGCAATGGTGCTGCTTTGGCTGTGCGTCCAGGTTCCTCTCGTGTACGGAGGCTCCTACTACGGCTACACGTACGCTGGTGCGTGGGAGCATCCGACCCGGACGGCTGCCATTGCGCGCCAGGTCCCGCAGCAGGCGTGGTACATCAAGTCGGCGCAGTCCATTCTGCTGGCGGGCCTAATTCCATTCGCCGTCATCTTCATCGAGTTGCTATTCGTGTTCCAGTCCATGTGGCAGGACAAGAGCGGATACTACTACGTGTTTGGCTTCCTGGCGGTCGTGTCGGTGATTTTGGCCGTGACGATTGCCGAGGTGACAGTTGTCACCATTTACATCCAGCTCTGTTCCGAGAACTACCACTGGTGGTGGCAATCTTTTCTTGTGGGTGGCGGCAGTGCGTTTTGGGTGTTTGCCTACAGCGTCTGGTATTTTTACTACAAGCTTCACATTACGGGCGTAGTGAGTACCTTGCTGTTCTTCAGCTACAGCTTCATGGCTTGCTGTGTGTATGGCCTCTTGACGGGCACCATCGGCTTCCTGAGCGCCTATGCCTTTGTCCGACGAATCTACAGGTAAGCTGTCACGTCATTGAATGAGAGAGTAGTTGAAGATGAAGAAAAAGCTGATTTTCATCTCGTCGTTGTTTGTAGCGCCATCAAGATCGACTAGAGCAGGGCAGCCGAGATGGACGAGACAGGAGTTGCCATAGGCACAGTCTTCTGAGCAGTCATTTGGTTGGGATTGGAGACTCATGATCAGAGACGACTGGTCTCGACGGGGGCTTGAAATGGGCACATAGCTACGTAGGAATCAGATGAGAGACGGCATTCATGAGCCTGTGGCCAACCTCGCCACCTTGTTTATCTTTACTATCATTTTCATTTTTCATTTTTTTTAGGCGTATGAGAGGGAAGAAAAAGATGGAAAGACTGGAGTTAACAAAAGCGAAGAACTCTTCAAGGCAACAAAACCGTTTAAAGAGGGCATCCACCACTGGGGCGTGAGCGTGCTTTACCTGAGCTTCACGAGTGCATGTGCCATTGTGAACGAGTCCGACTTGCTTGGGCAGGATGACAAGCCTACTACCTAGTAGTACTACTATTAATAAGGCATTGCATCCCGAATCGTGGCCAGTGGGCCCAATATGAATCACGTGCCATCAAAGGGCGTATGCAGTCGTCTAATTTGACATGAATGACATGACACGGGATTGACATGGCATGCACAGAAATGACTCGGCATGCAGTTGTCTGCTGTGACCCGCCGAGACCGGGATCGGGACTGGTATAAATCGTTGGTTTGAACGACGTCGGATGCTCATCAACCGAACCGAGGACCAACGTCCTTCCCCTCGTCTCCTTTGCCCCCTCTTGGTGTCTCGGTGAGGCGATGTTCTTGACAAGATGGACGTCAACGAATTCAGGACGGCCGCGAAGGCGGCCATTGACGAGAGTAGGTTTGGTCCCATCCCAATCGGTACCCTTCAAAATATAAACCTCGAATTCTTTTCCAGTTACCACCTACCACGAGACTGTGGCCTCGAGACGGCCCGTGGCAAAGGTCGAGCCAGGCTATCTCCGGCCTCTGCTTCCATCCTCGGCGCCGTTGGACCCAGAGCCATTCGAGACGATTCGCGCCGACATACAAGACAAAATCATGCCGGGCATCACGCACTGGGCCAGTCCTGGCTTCATGGCCTTCTACCCCTGCTCGAGCAGCTTCCCGGCCGACATCGCCGAGATGTACTCCAACGCCTTCAACGGCGCCCACTTCAACTGGGTTTGCAGTCCTGCTGTGACGGAGCTCGAGACGATCGTCATGGATTGGATCGCCCATGCTTTTGGCCTGCCCGAGTGCTTCACCTCGGGCGGACCGACAAGCGGCGGCGGCGTCATCCACGGATCCGCCAGCGAGGCTATCCTGACGGTCATGGTTGCCGCACGGGACAAGTACATTACTGCCAAGCTGGGCCGGCGGCCCGGCGCTGACGGGGAGCCTGCGACGGAGGAGGAGAAGGAGGAATACGAGGACAGGGCCTGGCCGTTGAGAAGCAAACTCGTCGCGGTGGGCAGCGGAGGCACGCACAGCGCCTTCGCCAAGGCGGCCCAGGTGCTCGGGATACGATGCGTGACGATCCCGACGCGCGAGGAGGACGGCTTCGCCCTGACGGGCGCAAGGCTGGCCCAGACGCTCGAGCAGCTCGACGCAAAGGGCCTTGAGCCCTTCTTCGTCGTCGCCACGCTCGGCACGACCGAGGTATGCGCCGTCGATGACTTTGCCGGCATCGCCGCGGCTCTGCGCCGGCGAAGGGAGTCCCAGCCGGCCAAGCCCGACGTCTTCGTCCACGTCGACGCCGCCTACGCCGGCACGGCCCTGCTGCTGCCGGAGCAGCAGTATCTGGCCAAGGACTTTGCGCACTTCCACTCGTTCAACTTCAACCCGCACAAGTGGATGCTGACGACGTTTGACTGCTCGGCGCTCTTTGTGCGAAGCCGCGACGACCTCGTCAATGCCCTGTCAATCAAGCCTCCCTTTCTCCGCAACCAGCACTCCGACAGCAAGACGGTGACGGACTACCGAGATTGGCAGATTCCGCTGGGGCGGCGGTTCCGCTCGCTCAAGCTCTGGTTTGTCCTGCGCAGCTACGGCATACGCGGGCTCCAGGAGCACTGTCGCACCGGCATCAGGCTGTGCGAGCTGCTGGAGGAGAAGCTGGTCAGTAGGAAGGACCTGTTCATGCTGCTGACGGGCGCCCGCTTTGGGCTGCTGACGCTGCGCGTCGTGGGCAGCGACGAGGCCGAGGTCAACCGCCGAACCGAGGCCGTGTATGACGACGTGAACCGCGACGGAGCCTTTTACCTGACGCACACGGTTGTCGGGGGCAAGTATGTCATTCGCGTCAACACGACGGGCAAGCTGGTCTCGGAGGAAAGCGTCGAGAAGCTCTTTGATGTCTTGGTCCGGCAGGCTGAGCTAAGATGCGGAGAGGCTGTCCAGGTAGTTGCGTGATGGAGAATAAGGCGTGTGTGTAGGTGGCGGGATAGTTGGCGTAGCAATTCATCTTTTCTGCCTGGTGTACCTATCTGCTGTCTCCTCACGTACATATCTATCTCCATGCCTGGCCTCTGGTAGATAGGTATTCTTGGCAAGGATGCTTGTAGATGGAGTGGTGATTTTTAAATATTCATTCTTTGTTTTTTTTTTCTGAAAAATATATATACATATATGTATCAACCCTGACATGGTGACCAGAGTGCCGTACAAGGTTCGATACTTGTAAGTTTTTTAATATTCTATCTGCTATGCTTTGTAAATATAAAATGATTTTTAAATAGTGAGTGGTTATTTGGGATTATTTAGGGGAAATTGATTGAGATGGCAAGGCAAATACTCGGAGTGGAAATACATGGAAACTGACAACTGCTTTATTAGAAAATAACAGCAAATACATCACTTGTCGAACGCGTGGCAGATATATACGCGCTGTCTGAGGTTATAGAGAAGAGTAAAGAGTCATTCAATGTCGTAGCTGCCTTGTAGTTGGGTCTTGGGCAGAATGAAACCAGCTCTATTTGTTGAATAATGTGAAGCTCTCTCGGGTCATACGTCATTCATTCATAGGACTCAATAGATAGCTCAAGCAATCTCGCTGCCACATATACGTGTTTATGCCGCTGGATGGTGACAGCCTCACGTTCTCCCATGCGCTCCAGGCCTCATGATGCGCGTGATAGCATGAAGCAACGTCGAGGAAAATATCGAGGCTGATGCACGGATATGCTGGCCGCTCGAGTTCAGACCATTAACATGTATCAGGGAGTTTGCTTTCTAAATAGGCCAAGATGCACGCTCTCCATTCTCTTCCACCCACCAGGGTGAAATAAACACCGGCTCAATACACTCTTGTTTACTCGCACTTTATCAAGGTTTCATACTTCCTACGCAAGCCAACGGCGATCAAAAATTTGCACGATATTCGCCTCGGTAGGATTCGATCCAAGATCGGCGAACTTCCCTTCGCTGCTGTCGATGATGGGTTCCGCCCAGCCTCATATGGGTGGCGGGCATCTCGAGCACTAATCATGGCCCGGTATAGGTTGATGATGATGAACTGTGAGTCTCCCTGAAAAAGGGCACGTGTGTCTCATCTTTCGTCATGCCGAATATAGGGTGTGGTTTGTGCTTGTGAGATGGTTCAGGAATACTTCTTCTCAGCCGAAATGAAAGCATCCAGTTGTAGTCCTCAAGCGGGTTTCAAACAGTTGAATTGACGCAAGTCTGAAGTCCCACGACTGGAACTTGCATCAGCGGAGAGGAGCCACCGAGTGTCTTGACGAGGCTCTTCAGCGTATATGAGGCTGGGGTGTAGACATTATTGAAGTTGACCCCTTGTAGTCTTTTGGAGAGAATCCATCTTTGTAATATCCGGTGATGTGATTGGCATTTAGCGAAAGAGAAGCAGATCTTTTATTTGCCGCCTCCGGCATAGTGGCGTTTCTGAATGTGTCTGCAAGTTTTCGCCAGACGAGGTCGATTTTCTTGATTGGAAGCAAGTCCCTGCTGGTGCTCTCATGGAACACGATTGAGACGTGACGGATTGGAATTCTCCATGGCTTATGTAGGAGGAAAAGGAGAAGATAGTCCGTTGCGTTTCAATTTCGGGGCTGTGCCCCTGCCAAAGAGTCCAAGGCGCGTGCTTTCGATCAAGGAAGATCGCATGGCAACGAGATACTGTGCACGGTTGTCACCTCGTTTCCGGGAACGACTGTTCGTTCGAACCGCAAATTGGCATCAAATTCTTGACATCTTGGGGATGAGTCGGTAAAGTCTACAAAGGCAACAAGGCTCAGAATCCGAGACAGGAAAATACTCTTGGCGGATATGGCTACGGCCCCCATAGTCACAACATCCTGTTCGATCCGCGATTTATTGTTCTTTACGGAAGTCCGTCGTGCTTGTTAAAGAAGGGGAACTTATCTGCCGTTCAGAAAGGCTAGTGAGCCGTCTTTGATGTGACGTTTGTAGAACATAAAGCGGTTGGACTAGACCTTGGGTTCTCAGGTCATCTGCGCAGGCTCTTCAGATCCGTAGTATCACCCAAGTTCTCGGGACGCTGCGGAACGTATCGACATCCTAGGTGCAGACAAAGTGGAGAGCCAAGAGAATCAACTATTTCCCGTTCCTAATGGCTTTCTGACGGGCTTCGTGACCGGCTCCGTGGTCGGAAGGACCCCTGGAAAAGAGTCCTCGACCAATCACTGAAGCAATGCACTAATCTCCCTAACTTGAAACCTAATCATGACCGAAAAGGGTGGGAAAAGATATCGCCTTGAATTTGGCTTCATTTTCAAGATACAAAAGCAGCACGCTCGCTGCCTTTGTCGCGCTTCTTGCCTTGCCTGGTCTCGCTCCTGTTCGAAGCTCCGCTTTGCCTGACAAGCATTTCTGCCGGCCAATGGAGTTGATGACGCACTTGCTCAAATACGATACGCGCTGCTTAACTAAGCAACATTTTTTCTTTTTCTCCATCTGGGCATCGTGAGCAGGGGCTCGACCAGGAAACAATTTTTCATGCACGAGCGAATTTCCAGGACCTGCCGTATTTGAGCGTGCGCGTGGTCGGATCCACTACATCATGCTACCCGTACGTACTAGGACAGGTACCTACCTACATTGGGTTGTAGGACCTGTGACGTAGTGTACATGCGCGCATAGGTACATGGAGGGCGGGGGATGGGATCAGGCATCAGGCAGCAAGGAAGCAAATGCCAATGACGGCGGGTGCATGTGTCGAACCAAGCCCGTCAAGCTCGTCGAGCGCATTTATCAGAAGGTGAGGGTTCCCAGGCAAAGCAGCAGAAGCAGCAGAAGCAGCAGAAGCAGCAGAAGCAGCAGAAGCACGGCGACGGCAAAATGCTGCAGAATATTCTCACCACCTTGACCGCGGCTGGGCTGTGGCTCGACGGCTTCCCATTCGATCCAGCAGCGCGTCTCCGCTCCAGAGACGGAGACAGAGACGTCAATGACTTCATCGTCAGGCAGACCGACATTTCCATCAAGGGCATCTTGGCCAACATTGGACCAGACGGGTCCAAGGCCCAAGGCGCCGCACCTGGTACCGTCATTGCCAGTCCCAGCAGATCCGACCCAGACTGTCAGTGATGGAGAGAACCAAAACCATCTTGTCGTTGTCTGCGCATACACAGGAAGCATCTTCGTCTGACATTTTTCTTTGTTTCACGAGCTAGACTGGTACACGTGGACACGAGATGCTGGCTTGACTCTCAAAGTCGTCGTGCAGCGACTTGCCCGGGGTGACAAGACCCTGCAGCCCATCGTGGAGCGATATCTCACCGCCCAGGCCAGCCTTCAAGGCCTCTCCAATCCATCGGGCGAACCCGACTCTGGCGGTCTCGGCGAGCCCAAGTTCAACGTCAACCTGACCGCCTTCACGGGTGCCTGGGGTCGGCCTCAGCGCGACGGCCCCCCCTTGCGAGCCAGCGCCCTCGTCCTGTACGCCAACTGGCTCGTCGCCCAGGGCGCCATCGCCAACGCTTCGCACAGCGTCTGGCCCGTCATCTCAAAGGATCTGGGCTACGCCGTGCAGTACTGGAACCGCACCGGCTTCGATCTCTGGGAGGAAGTCAACGGCTCGTCCTTCTTCACCCTCGCAGCCACCCACCGCGCTCTTGTCGAAGGTGCCGCCCTGGCCAAGACGCTCGGCGCCACATGCCCCGACTGCGAGGCCACCGCCTCTCAAGTCCTGTGCTTTCTCCAGAGCTTCTGGGCAGACGGCTACGTCGACTCCAACATCAACGTCCAAGACGGCCGCACCGGCAAGGACGCCAACTCGCTCATCTCGTCCATCCACACCTTTGATCCCAAGGCTGCATGTACAGACGCCACCTTCCAGCCCTGCTCTGCTCGGGCTCTTGCCAACCACAAGGCCGTCGTTGATTCGTTCCGATCCATCTACGCCGTCAACAAGGGCCGAGGCCCTGGCCACGCTGCTGCAGTCGGTCGCTACGCCGAAGATGTCTACTACAACGGGAACCCGTGGTACCTGACGACCCTCGCTGCTGCCGAACAGCTCTATGCCGCCCTCCTCCAGTGGCAGGTGATTGGATCCATCACAGTCGACTCCGTCTCGCTGCCCTTCTTTAAAGACCTGCTGCCCAGCATCGCCGCCAGCTCCTTCGCCAAGGGGTCCGACGACTTCAACACCGTCATCGAGGCAGTCCGCACTTACGCAGATGGCTTCGTCAGCATCGTGGAGCAGTACACCCCCGCCAACGGTTCTCTTTCGGAGCAATACGATCGCGAGTCTGGGTCCCCTCTGTCCGCCGTACACTTGACGTGGTCGTATGCCGCCTTCATCAGCGCCGCAGAACGCCGGGCAGGTGTCGTCACTCCCTCATGGGGCGAGACCACGTCCAACACGGTCCCGCAACATTGCAGTCCTGCCCCTAGCTGCAATTCCAACATGACGTTCAAGGTCAATGTCGAGACTGTGCCTGGCCAGGACATCTTCCTGACGGGCTCCATCACCGAGTTGAACGACTGGTCCCCAAGTCATGCCATTCCTCTCAGCGCCTCAGACTACACTCCTTCTGCCCCTTTGTGGAAAGTCACCGTCGAGATCCCTGCCGCCACCAGGTTCGAGTACAAGTACATCATGAGGAAGTCCGACGGCAGCATCGTCTGGCAGGCCGATCCTAACAACGTCGGACTCTCGTCTGCTGGATGTGGCAGCAGTGGGACCTTGTCTGACACATGGAGATGATGGGTAATTTCCTCGCTAATGGACCATGCGGTCAAATCCGTGGCAATGTTTAACAGCTGCGCCTACGAAAGATTTATCGCCGTTAATGATACATGGCCTGTCGGCCTTGTCATGGACAAAAACAGCTTGCAAACAGATTATGATGTTGTGCTGCTTTTCTCCGATTTGTTGAAGCATCGTACCTGGCACTACCCGTCTTGATTTCTCTTCAGAAGCCCTCCACCAGAAGCGTCGAGTCTGTGTCTGTAGTCAGATGTGCATCCGCCGTGACCAGCGGTCTCATCTGATGTTTCTATTTTCTGAAGGACGAATATCTAGCTAGGGATGTGTGAATTTTTCTCAAGGGAATAATTTCTTTCACATGCACGCACACTTCTCTTCGAGGAGGCCAAATACAGATGTTTGAGCAATACTGCTTGCTTCCAGCCAATACTTTCGCCGCAAAAGGGAAATGGGGCGCAATAGAGGTCAATTCGATGTTTGCGCTTTGCTCAAAAGCATGTTTCTGCAGCGGGTATCTGGGAAGAAAAAAAAGAAAATGAAGAAAAAAAGACGAGACAAAAAACATACAACACCGGGAATTCGCTGGTCGTCACCGACCCAACTACTAATCCGGCGCTCGCTTGATTATCATCGGAGATCGGACGGGATCCAGAGGTTCCAAGCGGCTTTGGTCGTATGTGCTCGTGTTACTCTTATGTGAACTTATATACCATTTGTGCTGCGGGATTGGTCGCGTTTGTGGGAGAGTCCATCACGCTGGCGGGTCCAGTGAATTTAGCATGGCACTTGGCATGCAGAGACCATGGTCTCACGAGTCAACTAAACGAATACATTTTTTTTTAAAAAAGTCAGAACGTTTGTTGGTATGATTTGAATTGCGTCTTCGTTTAGTTGAACCATCTCGGCATTGATGCGAAGCCTTGAGCTGACGTTCTTCAACGCATCAAGACGATTTTTAAAGAATAACCTGAAACTCGTTATGACATGACTCATTCATGTGAAGAATAACTCGTCAAGTCCCTGTGCGCCTTCGACTGGATTCATCATTCCTCTTTGATCAAGATTTGGTAAAGAAGCCAGAATTCTTGATCCTTGGCCAAGATACAGTAGATCTTGTGGATGAACCTTTCTGCTCTCAGCTCCCCCAACATATGAATAATCGTCGTTGCTTGACTGTGCTTTTGTCATTGGCGGAAATAGACCTGGACTCTCCTATCTTAACCTCGGCACCAGCATTCCGAGCTCGAAGCCGGCATCCCACGTCGCCTTGATCCCGCCGTCTCCCATCTCTGACTGATGGGCAGGATCCGACGTGCGTGTGCTTTCGTCGGCGGGCCTCATCGGTGTGAGGCTCTGCTCGCTGTATGGACACAGTCGCAGTAGGATGAGACGCAGGCAGGGAAGGCAGATGATGATGAGGCTGATATTGACCTCTACCGCCGACCACAAGACGATGGGCCAGTGATCCCAGGTCGGATTCGTCGTGTTGGCAAAAGTCTGGATGGAGCTGAGACGAAGAATTGAAACGACGGTTGCGCTTCAACGGCACGTGTTAGTGCCGCATTCGAAGAGAGTTTTAAAATGGCATCTTTCGAGCACGAAGTCTTCCTTTTGAAGGCACTTGTTTTTGTCTTTTTTTTCCTAGAAGGAAAGAGAGAGGGGGGTGGGGGAAAGAGAGGGAGGAACTGGGCAATGGTTACCCGCACATGTTCACTTGATGGAAGGAAAAAGTGTTTGATCTCTTACAATATACCGGTCATGAACATGAGGGCCGCTTCCAGCTTCTTCCTCAATGGGACATTCAATTCCCTGACTTGGCTTAGCGGCACCGCCAGCAGAAAAATGTCGCTCGCGACGCCGAGGGCACCATTGACCCAACTGGACAGGTTGATGTCGACACATCGGCCGTGTAGGCCAGGGTCGCCGCCGTACTTGGTCCAGTTGTAGGAGACCGGCATGCACTGGAGCACGACCTTGAAGACAAAGGCCAGCCCGGAAGCAACCTGGAAGGCAACAATGGCGAGAAACACTCGACAATTGCGCTTCGTGGGGAAGAGCCCGACGTAGAAAATGGCCAGGGCCGTCTTGGCCAGCGTCATGAGGATGAGATACAACATCTCCATGATGTAGAGGTATATGCCGAAAGAGACGAGGCGCGGCACCTCTACGCCCCAGATGTCTCGGCCCAGACCGTTGGCGTTGAGGCCGACCGTGAGGAGTATCATTGACGCAAGACCAATCGGGGAGGCGGCCAGCAGCAGCAAGTCATCAATAGCCAGGCGATGCTTCACGCCGGCCAAGATGTTGTGAAGGATGCGGAGGCAGATGATGACGGAGGTGATGGCGCCGAGAATCAAGTTGAGACGATTCAGCACCGCCGACCTATCTCGAATTGGCGTCTGGCAGGATGCATCGATCAATCTTCGCGCTGCTGCATAGGAGGCTTGAGATTCAGCATGTGCCGAAGTTTTAAACAAAAAGGCCTGGCGCCGATCTTTTCATCTCTCTCCTTTCTATTGATCAGGGGTTTGAGGGATTTTTTTTTTTTGGATGGAAACTCACAAAATGCTTCTAGCAGTGGGCACGAAGACATGATGCACCTGTCTGCACTCCGCCAGGTCAGAGTACATGCGCAGATGGCGTCTGGATCGAAGCAGGCGTTTGTCGATTTGAGACAATCCAACTTGGTACGAGGTGATTCATCCTGCCGTGAATCCTCTGAGCTGGACGCGAAATGGAGGCCAGGCAGTTACTTACGACGCAGGATGTCAGGGACGTCATGTTGGTTCCGAGAGACATCTCGGCAAGTTGTTGTCGCTGAATGTGTCCAGAGCGATGTGGTTTCTCTCAAAAGTACTGGATCGACGAATGGCTTCACTTCTGACTCGTGCTAGACCCTATACATTCCGAATGAGAGAGAGATGGACCGTCGGATTCGACGAAATGCCGCAGACAAACACTTCATCGTGGAAAGTGTGCGATACATATTCACATTTGAGGAGAGAAAAAAAAAGAAAAAAAGAAACAGCACGAGGGGCGATATCCAAGCTCCCGCCGGGTTCGGCATTTGGCGAGCTTCCTTGGACGCGTTGATGTCTGTGTTCAAAAAGGCTGACGATGTGACACACGGTCAGACTCGATCCCGCTGCCGCTGCCGCTGCCGCTGCCGACGTCAGTCTCATCTGTCCTTTCCGCGCCAGGTCGCATCCCGCCTTGACGCCCCCCGCCTGATCATGGTCCGTCCCCTTGCAGTTCGTGGCGACAGATAGCGTTTGAGGCGTCGAATCCGAGGCGCGCTGCAACGGCAATTCTGACGAGTTGGCGTCAAGATGGTTTTCTTTGCGAGCCACCTGCGCCTGCACCTGCACTTGCACATGCTTTCAATGACGAGGTCAAAAGGCTTCGACTGCGCGTGGATCCTCGATTTGCTGCCAGCCGGTTTCACCTCACGTCTCTGTATTGGCAAATATGACATTTGACTCGTATGAAATCATTCGTGCTCTGCTCCGAGATTGACGCGACGCTATGCTTGAGACGCTATGCTTGAGACTCTGCATATGTTGGTTTCGTCAGGCAAGGCAAGAAGCGCGCCAAAGGCGGCTTGCCGCTTTGCATCTTTAAAATAAACCCAAGTCAGGGTGATAACTTTCTCTCTTCTCTCCAGTGAATGGTTAGTTCCAGTCGACCTCTTTGGTCATTAGCCGAGGGCTCTTTTCCAGGCTCCTTCCCTGCTTCCTAGGCTCCTTCCTAGGCTGCAAAGTCCGTCAGGAAGTCCGTCAGCAAGACTCTCGTAGAGCCCAAAAGAAAGCCATCAGGAGCGGAAGACAGTTACTCCACTTAGCTCTCCACTTTGACTGCCTCTAGGATGCCAATGAGTTCGGCTGCATCTCGAGTATCTTATGTATGCTGTGTGTGAAGTCATAAATGAGAGACTTTTTGAGACGCATCAGTCCTTGTTTCTCCCCTCTTTTCTACTTTTACAACCTCCTCCTCCTCTTCTTCTTTTTGTTGTGCATTTCATACAATCCTCGAATGCTCGCAAATGACACTCTAAGCTTCAAATGCTGTCGATGAGTTCCTGAATCAGAATCATCGTCCAAAGTGTCTGCGCACGCCCGGTGACATCTCTCAAAAGCAAGCACGCCACATGAGAAAAAACAAACAGAAAAATATGGGTCCTTTTCGCTACAACAGGGCCAACACCAGAGACAAAAAAAAAGCAAGAAAAAAAAAAGACTGCGGATGCAACCTTGATGGAGACTATTCCCACAAGTGATGCCGACGCGACTGAATGCCACCTCGACTCATCGCACTACACCTCGAACTCATGCTGGCCAGTCAGTGGCCCTTGGGACTCCGAGAGTGTCGTGTCAAAGATCCTTTTCCATGTGTTGTGACGTCTTGTTTGCGCTGCGAGAATTGAATCCTTAGTGGCTAAAAATCGGGTTCCCAAGTCAAGTGTCACAAGTGTGTCGTTCCTTACCGTCGTCACAAGTTTGGTGGCGTTTTAATCTCATAACTCTGCTGAAGGCCCCTAATTATCGAGCTTTTTTTTTGTTGAAAAATGATGGACTTTTTCTTCACGCTTCGCTCTCCCTTGCCTTAGCTGCTTACACTAGACAGAACCTCAAAAGCCAAAGACATTCGCTTTCCCTGATAATATCGTCATTATTGAACTCAAAGAGCGTACTATGCGTCACTATGGCATGACATGTGGGTTACGTAGGAGGAAAGGGCAGGGTGGTGGTCAAAAGGGATGGTGGTCCTTCCTGATGAGCAAGCGGTGGCCGGAGTGACCACCTTGAAATAGGCCGATCTCGCATTCCCTTGTCCCCTCTACTCTTCTGGTTCTTGACAGATAGACGAATTTAATCAGATTTTCTGTGTTGCAATCGTTTCTTTTTCTAACGTTGACAAAGCAACTCCTTCAGACTTTGAGCTAAGAAACATCCGAAATCTAAAAAAATCAAAAGTAGGTTTTCTCCAAGGGCTTCGACGCCGAAGCTAAACAAGGACTTTGAACATGGTACGAAGAGAATAAACAAGATACAATCATACTAACTTTCTAACTTTCAGATTAGCGGCAGACGCCATCAAACTTTTTTTCAAACTGGTCGAGGCGGGTGGAATCGTTAGGCTGTTCACTCTGGGCTTGTCAAACCCAAAGTCCCGTGGTGTTCTCGGAGAATACACATATATAAATGATGGCGCGCGTCTTCCCGTCTTCCCCTCTCTGGCAAGAATGTGCCTCTCTCTTCTCTATTCTATCCTCGCCTCGCTCCGCAACCTACTTGGTCCCGACACAGTTCCACATCTCGTCGCGACGATGGCTTCTACAAGGTCCCCCTTGCGCGATGTACGCATCGCAGAAGACGGGTTGGAAAGAATTTTAAGAGCAGGGTCATTGTATTCAGCCGAAGCAGCCGTGAGACCAATCGACCTCGCAAATTATCGAGCTGTCGCAGAGCGTCAATCTCGAGGCGTCAACGTCCAAAGGCCGGCGGCTGCAGTGTGCCATCAGGCGCAAAATGCGCAAAATGCCGCCGCTCCACCACCGCCGCCGCTGTGGCAGCTGCCGCCGGAAATCCTTTTCAATATTTGCGAGCATATCCCTCGCCAGACTCTTTTCACGTTTGCACAAACATGCCGTCGCCTGCGAGGCGTGGCGCGGAAACATCTCTGTCTCAAGAGGACTAACGCGCCGCTCAACTTTGAAGCCTGCCTTCCGGATGAAGTAGCAAGGCGCCTGAGTTGTAATGGCTGCGCTGGGGGTGAGTGTCAACTCGGAGAAGACCAGGGCTTGCCTCGGGGGCTTTGGCGCGAATACCACTTCGACATGGAGGGGGAGAGGCCGCCAACATGCGAACTTCACGGCGCCCTCCTATGCAGAACCGAATATGGCTCTCGTCCATTCGAGGGCTGCCAACGTCCATACTTCTGTCCAATTGACAGGCAGGGTTTTCTGCCGTATGTTCAGAAGCAGCACATTGCGCTTCTGCTCGGATGTGACGAGCATGCAGAGAAAGACTTGGACGAACAGATGTTCCCACTCCGAAGCACTCGGCCGAACTCGACTCCCCTCGCAAGCAATCAACCTTGTACAAGTGGGTACATCGTGTTGACTGGTCCGAGCTGCACATTCGGCAGGGGACTGTCAAACACCATGTGTCATGTCACAATCATGACCCGAGTTGTAAAAGGCAGGCTCTTGCTTTTCCGCGAGATCAAGTGGAACAATGTCCCTCACAACGGCCGCGGAATCAACCCCGAAGAGCTTGGTCTTTGTTCATCTCAGAAGCACTACGGCGAGAGGTGGTTTGGTGCCAACTCCTCACGTCATTCGGAGGATCGCTCCAAAATCTGGTTCTGCACCACATGCTCGTATTGCATGTCGGACTTTGCCACGTTAGGAGATGAGTGGAATGGTGTTGTCCGCGTTTGGCAGGACCTCGGAGCCGAGTCGGACTCAACGCGTCGATGCTGCGAAATTCGAAGCATGGATCCCGAAAGAGCTATTTCAGAAAAAGGCCGCCTTCGAAGGCTTTTTGGACGTTTGTGACGGTCAGCCAACGCACAAGGAAAAATGAAATTGACCCATAGCGAGTATAGAGGAAGAAAAATGGGTATCAAACTTGTCAGTGATAAACCTTTTTAGATTTAAAATATGCTTATCTCTTTTTTTTTCCTTTTATTACATAAAAGCGTAAGTGCTCTGGTGCCCCTACCTGCTAGTACACAGTAGTGCCTGCCTAAGGTACGTGATAGGTAGGAGCTAGGTATGTAGGTGCATGCACAGAGGTGGTAGCTGCTCGGCATTTCCCCCAATCACGTCTCCTGGCCTGTCCTGAATAGGCTAGGCATGAGGGTTCAATTGTGTTTTCGTCAGGCGGGGTTAGAGCCCATATGTGGAGCCAGATCTGCCAGATTTGTGAAGCTTCAACGTTACTTCCCCCAACTGTGCACCTGCATCTCTTCGCCATGTTCAATAAAGACAACCATCCTGTACGTTGCCCAGAGGACGCACCGAGTCCAAATGCTTGATGCTGGATCACGAACGGATGGCCGCAGTGGATTCGGCGATGCGGGACCCGATTCACGCGAAATGAATGGGCCAGTCCGATGAACACTGAACACCTGACTTGCCTAGGAAAATCACCAAGGTTTTTCTTACGTATCTTCAATTCGGACCTGGCCTGTTTCGTCTGCCTTGGAAACCCATCCTGGCCAATATTCTCTTGTCATTGTCCATCTGTCTGTCATGGTGTGCCTGGCACCGGCGGCGGCGGCGGCGACCAGTCAGCAGTCGGCACAGCGCCTGATGTCCAGCTGAAACTTGATCATGAGCCAATCACGACAGCGGACGCCGTGAACGCCTAGGGCCCCATTTTTAACCTGTTTCTAATGCGACCATCAAATGATACGATTTGTCTCGGCGCGCGAGTTGATTTATATTTAGGCTGTCAATTTCTATGTTAATGCATTCGATAGATTGGACGCACCGCCTGATTCCTGAACGTACCGCAAACCATGTTGCGGCATCAGACAGACGATGTATATAAGTGCCAGGAGTAATTGCGTTGGCCGGGCTTGTGGCAGGATGCATCTCTCGTCACTCATCAGGTTCTTTATCACTGTCGCTCGTTATTCTTTGCGGTTCCAAGTCATTGCTTTGGGGATTGCGTCTGGTATCATTGCCTGCTGCGTATTTCTCGTGTCAGAATGCTTGCTTCTTGGTCATGGCTTGCACTCTTGGCCGGCCTTGCTCCAATGCCAGCTTCAGCTTCTGAAAACAGAGCCGAGTCGCCAGCAGACGCATCCGACCTGTCTTCGGCCGGACAGCAAACAGCAAATGCTTCAGAGTCACCAGTTGACGTCGTGGCCGGTGCTTTCATGGTCGAATGCAAGGACTCTGGGTTTTGTGATTCAATTGCCAAGGATGTCGTCGATATTGGCGGCGAAGTGCGCTACCGGTTTGACTCGCCTGTCTTGCAATGTGTTTCGGTCCAGTTCCCTACCAACATGTCAGACGAGGACGCCAAGGCCTTTGTTGCCAACTTGGATGGCGTCAAGGACAGCTGGCCTGTGGAGCGAACACAAATGGCGCCAGCACCAAAGGTCAAGGAGGCCGACAGATACTTCAGCCGCCGTGATGGCTATTCGTCCTCCTCCAGGATGCCTTGGAGCCATGTCGCCAGCCAAATTGACAAGCTGCACGAAAAGTATTTTTATGGAACCGGCATCAAGATTGCCATTGTTGACACTGGTGTACGTTCACATTTCCACTAAACTACCTACCTTCAGTCCGCCACCAAAAAAAGTAATTTGCATCGGCTCACATGGGCGATGCAGGTCAACTACTTGCATCCCGAACTGGGCGGCTGCTTTGGCCCCGGCTGCCGGGTTGCACAGGGGGCCAACTTGTCGCCGGAGGGCTGGCCGGGCGATCCCATGGACTGCACTGGCCACGGCACCTGGGTGGCTCGAGTAATGGCAGGCCATGACAAGCACACGGGCTTCATGGGCGTGGCGCCCAATGCGGAAATACGCGCATACAAGGCATCCGGCTGCTCAGAGGTGATAGAATACGACCGGCTCATGGCCGCCTGGGAGCAGGCGTACAAAGACCAACCGGATATCATCGTTTCCTCGCTTATAAGCCTTGGGGATAACCGCGACCAAGACAGATTGTCTGAGCTCGTGGCTGGCATCGTCGCCAATGGCATACCCTGCATCACGGCAGTTGGCAATGATCAGAACCGGGGGCTCTTCGATGCCCGGAGTCCCAACTTCGGTCGTGGCGTCACGTCCGTCGGCTCCATCGGCCGTACGGACAGCGGAATACTTTTCCCACACAACATGGATGAGGTCGGCCCGCTGCGCATTTCCCCCTACTCGTCATTTGGGCCAGCGTGGGATCTAGATATCAAGCCCAGCGTGATCGCGCCCGCCGAGTTAGTGCCAGTGCAGAACTTTGATCAAGGCCAAAACCAGTACCTTTTGTTGTCCGGCACCTCTTTCGCTTCGCCTTTCGTCGGAGGTGTATTTGCTCTCATGGCCGAGGCTTTCGACAGCCATGATCCCGATTTTCTCAACAGTCGGATCATGGCAACGGCGAAGCCCCAGCGCGACCAGCATGGTCGTCTCATGAGCGTGGCCGAACAGGGAGGTGGTCTGGTCAGTGCCTGGGATGCCATCTTTACCACCACCCGCGTCTGGCCCACGGCTCTGAGCTTCAAGCAGGCCGATCAGCGGGCTGAATCCGTCAGCTTCGAAATCATAAACGATGACCCCAACGCCCAAGTCACCTACCAGATTTCCAATCTTGCCGCCACCACGTTGTACGCCCGCGGACAAGGCTCGATTGATACTGGCACTGGAGAGGCGGTCAGCGGGGAAGCTGAGATAAGACTGAGCCAGACCTCTGTCACGATTGGCCCTGGTCAAAAAGCACAGGTGTCCGTCTCAGCTACAGACCCGCAAGGCCTTGATCCCAACCGCTTCGCCCTGTGGTCTGGCTGGATCCAGGTTGAAGGATCCAACAATCAAAAGCTTACACTCCCCTACCTTGGACTTGCAGGCGGACAGGGAGGCGGACAGGGAGGCGGACAGGGAGGCGGACAGGAAGGTGGACAGGAAGGCAGAAAGGCAGAACCGCCGCCATCGTCTGCGGTGCTCGGTCCTGAAATGACAGGCAACATCATTGAGAACTCAGTCTTCATCTTTCCTGAGCCCTCGGACGGAAGATCCCCTGGACCTCGGCGCCAATACTTGCCGCCAAACGGGGCTGAGCGCACGGCAAACGTGAAGAGCACGTTCCATCTGCTGCTCCAGTCGCCCGGGGTTCAACTCCAGCTCGTGAGCCTTGACGGAGAAGGAGATTATCCGCTATTCACGTCGGCGGGAGCTACAGGACCCGGACATCTCACCGTAGATTGGTGGGCCAACGTCAAGCCTGGCTGGTACAAGCTTGTCTTTCGGGCCCAGTCACCCGGCAACGGCGGCGACTGGGAGCAGGTAGAGTCGCCCAAGTTTTTCTTGCTGAATGAGGGTAACATTGCTTGGTAAAGGACGGAATCTGGTAGAGGCTAGTATTGGAAATGAAGGTCTTATTGACAATAAGGAGAAGAAGCGCCCTGTAGAGCGCGAAAGGGCAGAGTGAATGTTTGAAGACCAAAGACGGCAGAAATAGCAACAAGGTCAGGATATAAATTGCTTATTTCAGAAACCACCGTTTGTGGATCAGGGAAAATCATGTTTCTCTTTTTGGCCTCTAAGTCACGCTTCCAAACTTGATTTTCTCGAATATGGGCAAAAGAAAATAAAAAACTAGACATCGGGTGAATTATAAGTTGTAGGGCGTGAAATTCTCATATAATTTTCTTTTCCTTTCTTTTTTTTTCTTTTTTTTTTAAAAAGCATCTCACAGTCCTCATCACCTGCCATCTACGCATCACTAGGAGCTGTCCTCATCCCCGAACCCACATCCTGGCGCGAGAGAGTGAAAGAAGCCCAAGCAGGACTCGAAGACTGTAAATCAGGCCTGCAACTACACTACTCTACATGGCATTGTTTCTGCCTCAAGAATGATACACGGCATCGGCTCGTCTATTCGCAGCAAAGATACTTTAATTATTGGTCTGACGATAACCCGCCTCCCCAGCGCACTCACTCTCTGTTTTATGAAGCATGACTTTACTGCGACGTAGAAAGGACAGTGTCGTGCACAGCTGGGAACGAGTCTTGCGCGTCTGTTTTTGGTCCAGTCGCTCTTGGGCGTGTTTGCCAACTAACAAGGACTGTTTGCCTTGGTTTTGCCATTGGGTTTAGAGTATAGGAGTGATGGCTTTTGTGCTAGAATGGGCTTTAGGGGGGGGGTTTTTTTTTAATATGTATCTCGATGATTGGTTCTGTGAACTTCTGGTCTGTTGGCTTGCGTGAATTTTGCTGCAGTTTAGAGCCGAGTGAAGAGCTTGTATGCTTTGGGCGTCAGTTGATCAATTTTTGATGGCTCCTTGCATTCCCTTCATGACAGTGACGTTGCAGGAATCGGAACGTGATGGTTCATTTGGTTCATCAGATATTATATAGATGTAATGGGACTAAAAGTACTCCGGAAATCATTATGATATGGTTGATGATGTATATAGCGCCTCCTCTGGGCTGCCTGGTCCCCTTTTTTCATGATACAACACTAAAACTGCAAATTTTTCCTGGCGATAATAGCCCCCTTACACTGAATACACGGCCAAAAGGCCAGAATAATATTTCCGCCCAAAAAAAAAAAAACGCACGCCCTCGACTCAAGCAGCGGCAAAAATGTCATCCAGCTTGGCCTTGTACTGCTGCTCGACCAATCTTCTGCGAATGTTGCTCTTTGCCGCCGTCCGAGGCAGGCTGCCCTTCTCGGCTACCAGGATGCATCGTGCCTCGAGGATGCGCTCCTGTATGAGCAGACGAGAGTGGAAGGGCGAGATTCTGCGGCGGATCTCGTCCCGGAGTGCGTCGGCCTCGGTTCCCGAGGGCGGCTCTTGTGATTTGAGCTCGACGATGAGGACGGGCGATGGACGGCCCGAGCCGACGGCGACGGCGGCCTCGATGATGTCCTGGCCGCAGGTCTGTATGGCGTTTTCCTCAATGGCAGCCGTGTTGCACCGGAACGAATTCTCCATCTTGATCCAGTCGTCTATTCGGCCTTTGCTGAGGAATTTCCCCGGCGATACCTGCTCGAATAGATCGCCGGTGTGGAACTTGCCGGTCGAGGGATTCCGTAGAGACGGGTGAGGACAGTCTGGCGACTGTGGGAGAGCAACGAGCTCTACGAGGCCTTTTCTCGCATCATCTTTGTCCTCGTCGTCGATTTGGGATACTGGGAGGAACTCGTAGACTGTCCCGTGCAGGGGCTGTAGGGTGAGCGGCTCACTCTTTGGAGGCGGTCGGTCTGTCGAGACCATCATGGGGCCGACCTCTGTGCTCGCAAACACATTGAGCAGGGGCACGTCTTGGCCTCGGGCCCACGTCTCGTGCTCGGGAGCGAGGGCGAGGCCAGCGTAGCAGACGTAGTCGAACCGCCTGAGCGTGGACAAGAGCGAGGCGTCCTGGCGCGCCTCTTCCAACGTCTGGGCCAGGAACGACGCAAACATGTTGAGAGCCGTCAGTCCGGCCTGCGATGCCATGTTCTGCAGCTCGGATGACGTGTAGGGGATGCTGGTCGGCAGAATGATGCACCCTCTCCTGTCAAGGAGGCGGTTGAGGAGCACAAAGCTCGCAATGTGGCAGAAGCTTCCGCTGGAGAGAAAGCTCAGCTTGGTCATCGTCAAGCAGGCCAAAAGGGGGAGGGGGGGAAGGATCACTTACGCGGCAACCGTGACAGATTGACGAGATGGGTCCTTGGATCTCAGCAAGTGACTCATTTTCCTGGTGGCAAAATCAACCCATCCGGCAGTGACGGGCACCAGCTTCGGACTCCCCGACGTCGAGCCCGACGTGTGAAAGATGAGCATCACCTCGTCAGGGCCCGACGGCGGATCCAAGCGAGGCAGCGGCGGCAAGTCATCATCAACCGTCACCGTCTCGAGATGGACGCTGTCGAAAAGAGGCAGAGGAAAATCTGCCAGCAGAGGCCGGAACACTCGGTCGGCTACCAGCGCCACGGCGCCGGCGCGCTGACTGACTTCATACACGACCTGAGGGTTGGGCAGCCTGATGGACATGAGCTGCGGTATGTAACCTGCTCTCGAGAGGCCCAGAATCTGCACAATGTCGACATACGCCGTGCCCTTTGACCTGTTTTTTTTTATGAAAGTAAAGTAAATAAACACGTCAGTCAAGATTCTAAAGATCGACCCCCGTGCGTATGCTTACCATACTCCCACCACGGACCCCCGACAAAAGCCCCGGCGCGAGAGCTCATGGGTCCAGTATCTGGCAACACTCTCAACATCTCGCAGCACCTGGGCAAACGTCACGTCGTCCCAGACGACACCCGGTCGTTCGGCCGAAGGAATCCTGAAAGCGGCTCGTGAGCCATCCTGGGCAGCAGCCGTCTCCAGCAGCGAGAGATGATTTTTCAACGAATTCATGACAATGTTTTTTCTTCCTTCAAATTAACAAACATAATGTAAATAATAGATATAAGGGAAAATAGAGATATAAAAGACACACGATCCTCACAATCGGACAAAAAGTGTCGTGTGCGGCTTGCGTGGAGGGGAGGGAGGGCCCTCCTCCAGGGGTTTTTATAAAAAGATGGACTTTCTCGGCAGCTTCGGCAGCCTGTGCTGAATGCGTCTCATCACCCCCCCCTCGGTGCTTGCTGACCGCGGAAAAATAAAAACCGACGTCGTGGTCGGCTGTTCTTTGTTTCACTCATCGCGTTCGGCAGCGCAAGCGAATACAAATCGGCATTCATAAGACGTCGGGCTGTTTGTTCAAACGAGGCAACCTGCGGTGAAGCAAACCTGCGGTGAAAAATGAATTGGTGCATGCGGCGCAGGCCGACGACGAGCGAGCGACTTGGATTTTTTTTACGACATGGGCAAGGGGGGCTTTTTTTGTTTCTGGCCAGGCTGCGTGAGATGAGCAATGAGGCTTGAAAGTCTTTCAATGAGAGAAATGTGGGGCTATTTCCTTCTTTTCTTTTCTTTTTTTTTTTTTTCCACCGTTGGTACTGAGATGAGAAAACTGACGAGCAAGTAAGTGCGGCGCACATTTTTGTCCTCTGTGGAGTGAAGGACCAAGAAATGAGCATGACGGGCTGGAAATGTAAAAAAAAAAAGATGGAGATTTGCAATCGCTGCTGTGCCAGAGGTAAGAAAACTATGGCTCTTCATCTCGCACCTGGAGGCCAGACGCCGTGGCAGCGAGTCGACATGGCCAGAGTTTTGGGGCGCAACAGAGGATGCCATCCTGTCAGCTGCGCCCGCTCAGTTGTTCCAATTTTTTCTTTTTTTTGTCGGCCACTCGTGGGGAAGTCAAGCGTGGATTTTGACAGAGCGCTGATGGCTGACAGTGCTTCACTTGCATCTATGGAGTGAAAAAAAGAAAAAGGCTTTGCAGCTTTGGACAGAGATTTTACCCCTCGTCCCTATTCATTGACCCATTCATGCTCATTCTTAACATGGCACTACATACATATATACTTCTAACATAGCCACATTCATTACATCCTTTAGACCCTGATAAATTGTTTTGTGGCGGCCATCCACTCTCACCAGGTTCTATTTTTTTCTCTTAAGCCTTCTTACATCTACATGGCTATGCATTAACTCCATGATTCCGCATCGTAGTTGCGCGAAACGAGCTTTGTACGAGTAGTGTGGATTGAGGCTCCTATATGTATTCGCGATTTGAACTGGCCCTGCAGTTCCTATTCGCTTCTCGGAATATCGAGTTGTGATTGTAATTGTAAATGCTTTGACAACCTTGTTATATAAGAGAGGGACCTAAGCTTTAAATCTCAAGTGTCTGATGTGTCTGGGTAACACTGACTCCTTATCCGGATGTTATGCTCCCGTAGCCAAAAAAAAAAAAAAAAATACTCTTTGCTCTAGTTTGCCTGCGCGACAATGGCATCTTCACCTACATAAAAGCCAAAACAGCCCATGAATCAAAGACGAAATGCCATCTTCGTCAACCATGGTCATGGTCAGGGTGAATCCGACCCAGGCCCTCTTCAGCTCCTCGCAGAGGGCAGCATTGAAGTTTGAAGACTTGGTGCCTGAAAAGAGCGCTGCCTGTAGACAGGGTATCATCACGGGAAGCGAGGCTGCCGTGCTCAAGACGCCATCTGCGGGCGTGACTTGGGCCCCGTTCTCTTGACAATATCTTGTCCCAGCTCTTGAGATGAGGCTAGTCAATGGAGCTCGATGACGTAACGTGCAGCAACTTGCCAAAACATGACGATGGATGCTCATGCCACGTCCCTGATGGGCTATGAGATCCGGCGTAAGCGAGATGCCTGAGCCCGAGCGCCGCAACTGAGCAGATCTCGCTAAAAAGGATGTGAGGGATCGAGAGGGAGGAGGAAGTACGTCCCCGGCCCGGGCCCCGGGCCGGGGGCTTGGGCCCGGATAGCAGCTGTCTCTATTTTCTGTCCCCCGTTCTCTCTTCTCTCTTCTCTCTTCTCTCTTCGTTGTTTTTTTTTTTTTTTTTTTTTTCATTTTCCTTTTTGGCCGGGTAAGCGAAGAGCGTGAATGGCCG
>JMQE01001043.1:0-36496 GCA_000731825.1 Hypocrella siamensis
GTGTGCTCTTCCGAGGTTTAATTTTTACCAATGGGCTACAGGTTTAGTTGGTACAGTAGTTCATGTGCCTACGCGCTTGCCTACTAGTCGGTACTGAGCATCTACCTACTGTATGTGTAAGTCAGTTGGGTAATGGCACTGGGCCATGGCCCGTGTCAAGGCCAGAGCAACATAGATCCTGGGATGGACTGCAAAATGAGGTGTAAAACAAGGTGAAGTTTTTTGGTAGTTTTTCTCGTTGTCTCGACTCTCTTCCCCTCTCCTTTCCGTCAGCTTCGCGGCTCTCGCCCGCTTCGAGAAGACGTCATATCCCATCGACATGGTACCTACACACCTACCTAGTACCTACCTAGTACCTACCATCGCGCGCCACCTCTGTTTCTGGTCAGAGCTGGTCAGAGCTCGTTCAGAATCAAGAGCTCTAGTAATTATTTAGGTAGTCTTGTAGGATACATTTAAAATCTAGTCAGAGTGACAGGACCTCAGGTTATCTTTCCAAAAAGGTCGGATTGTCACTAAAACTAGGGGGTGGGCGCGTAGGTACCTAACTAGGGGGTGGGCGCGTAGGTACCTAAGTACCTACCTAAAGGTATATATATCTACACATAAAGAGTCTAGAAAATTTTGTGCAGATTCTTACTTGTGCTTCTAAGCTTTGTACCAAATTTCGTCTCCGTTTTCTTACATTATACATTGTACATCGTTCAGCGTGTCGAGACAAATTCGGTAGTCCAAACACTTAAAGGCTGGGCTGGGTTTGCCCACGTGATGAGTTGTCGTGGTGTCATGCCGGAAATCCAAGGTACACAGAACATGCACACATGTCGCACAACCAGGCAGGGTTTGGGCTGACCCTAGAGATGCCTATCCGCGCAAACCTTGTACTCTGTACCAGGCCCAAGCAAAAGCGGCCCCTCCCCCCCAACGGCACACCTCAGGGCCTGGCCTGGCCTCTCCAATTCTTTCCTGCCCTCCCGTCTCTCTCCACTGGTGCTTTTTTTGTTTACTGAGTGAACTACCACTTCCTATCCCACACTGTTCCGTCCCCTTCCAACGCAGTCACCCCCGTCATTCATTTGTTGCTCGGCACGATCCGAGCCTTGAGCTACAAGTTTTCTGTTACGCTTTCGGGACTGTCTATTTCTCGAATGCCATTCATGAAGGACTTGTAAGTTCTCTTGCTTCCTTAGCCGAGCTGTGCGTGCCTGGCGACACATTCCCTGCCGCATCTTGCCGCATCCTCGTCGCTTCGCTCTCGCCATATGACTCCTCTGGCTTTCAAATATTCGGTATTGCATCTTGTATACTGGAAGGAGAAGAAGATCATCTGAAAATGATGATAGAGGATGCAAATGTGGCTTCATTGCCGCTCTTGCTCGTGACGCGGCGTTGCCATGACTTGATCAATGCTCCTCATCCTGGCCATCACCCACCCTCGGCCGAATGCGATCACATCCATTGCTCCATCAAGAACAGCTGATTCCGGTCCTTGCGAGTCAAATTCTGCGTCGCAAGGCCTCCCGAATCAGCCTCATGCCCATTTTGCCGCCCGCGAGGCCGTGGGACTTTCTGCTAATACCTCAATGTGCTCAGCAAGTCATCCGCGCGAAAGCTGCCATCATGAGCTCCCTGGAGGTGGCGGGTCCTGTCAACGGACACTCGTCGCCAAACGAAGCCATGGTTTCGACAGTCATCGTCGAAGCTGGCCAGAGCGATAACGACGTACGCGACAGCTCGACCACCCCATCGTTACCCTCAGATTCTGAGATGCCTGTCCGGGAACTATCAAGCCACCCGGACGAGCATCACGAGTTCTCCAGTAGTCACGAGACGAATGAAGAAAATGCCTCCGATGATGCCGAATTCGATGATTTGCAAGAGAGCGTAGCTTCCCGACACGAAGATGGGCAAGACGATCGATCAAGCTCATCAAATTCGGGCCGGCCCTCCAAGCGAAAAGCGCCAGTCTCCGAAGATGACTACATCAAGGCGAATCCGGAGCTTTACGGCCTTCGAAGAAGTGTACGTCATGGCCCATCACGATTCATGATATCTTGAGGCATTTAACTCCCAAGCTGACCCGAAAGCAGACTCGCGCCAGAGAATCCAGGAAAATGGTATTCTTGACGGCCCTCGGCAACCCCTAATTGGAATTTGTCGCATTCGGCTAACTCTAGTCAAGGTCGATTCTGAAGACTCTGATTCGGACGATGATGAACCAGCAATTCGTCGTCAAGCCAAACGGAGGCGTATCATCAACTCTCAGCACTGTAAGCATCCATCTCCTCAAGCTGTTGAGCACTGCTTGACTAAGTGACCGTTTGAAGCCTCCAAAAGAGGGACCCCTACTCTTCAACCGTCTACAAACGAACTCGATTCCGATTCCGACACGTATGGTGGTGCAAGAGCCAAGAGCCAACTGAAAAAGGCAAGAATGCAACGCGAGGCACAGCCCGCCCTTGCTCTTGCTGAAAAGCGATGGTCCAGCCGGCGTGCAGCACAACAGGTCCAACAGGGCATGTACGAGGAGAGTGACTTCGAAGACGACGAAGACGAGGCAGACCTGGCGTCAGCTTACTACGTTGCCGACTATGTCGACGATTCGCCTTACGTCGAGAAAGTCGTGCGACACCGCCTCAAAGATGGACTGGAGCTTCAGTATGATGCAAGCCGGCATGATTTCGAGTATTTCATCAAGTGGCAAGGCAAGTCGCACTTGCACGACACGTGGGAGACGATTGATTCATTGCGTAATATGCGCGGTTTTCGCAAAGTCGAGAACTACTTCAAGAAAGTCGTCGAACAGGAGCTCGATATTCGCTTCGGTGATGACATTCCACCAGAAACAAAAGAGCAATTCTTCCTGGATCGAGAACGGGACGAGGACGCATATGAGGATTTTACCCAAGTAGAGAGAGTCGTCAATGTTCGCGACGGCGACGAGGATACCGAATACTACGTGAAATGGAAGGGTCTCACGTACGAAGAATGCACGTGGGAGCTCGCGTCAGATATCAGCTCGAGTTTTCAAGACAAAATCGATCAGTATCTCGACCGGTCGTCGCGCTCCTGGCAATCGGATAAGCGGGAAACTAACCTCGAAACTCGCACAAGGATGATTAAGCTGGACAGCCAGCCGGACTATATCAAGGGCGGCGAGCTCCGGTCATTTCAATTGAAGGGGCTCAACTTCTTGTGTCTCAATTGGACGCGAGCAAATAATGTCATTCTCGCAGACGAGATGGGTCTTGGCAAGACGGTCCAGACTGTTTCCTTCTTGAGCTGGCTCCGCAACGAACGCCGACAAGAGGGCCCTTCGCTTGTCGTGGCGCCTCTAAGCGTGATTCCGGCTTGGTGTGACACTTTCAACCTCTGGGCCCCCGACATCAACTACGTCGTGTATCTTGGACCAGAAGATGCGCGCAATGTTATCAAGGAGAATGAGCTTATCATTGGCGGAAACCCAAAGAGGCCCAAATTCAATGTTCTCGTCACCTCGTACGAGTTCATCCTGCAGGATTGGCACTTTCTACAAACCATCAAGTGGCAGACTCTTGCTGTGGATGAAGCCCACCGTCTTAAAAATCGAGAGTCTCAGCTCTACGCCAGGCTTGTCGGGTTCGGTGTACCCTGCAAAGTGCTCATCACCGGCACACCCATTCAGAACAACCTAGCCGAGCTTTCTGCCCTGTTGGATTTCTTGAATCCTGGGAAAGTCAACATTGACGAGGACTTGGATTCCCTGTCCGCCGCCGACGCCCAGGAGAAGCTTGAAGAACTTCACAAGTCCATTGCCCCTTACATCTTAAGGAGAACGAAGGAGACCGTGGAGAGCGATCTACCGCCCAAGACGGAAAAGATTATCAGAGTCGAGTTGTCCGATGTCCAACTAGACTACTACAAGAATATTCTGACGAGAAACTACTCAGCCTTGTGCGATGCGACCGGAGGCCATAGGAACTCGTTGCTGAACATAATGATGGAACTCAAGAAGATAAGCAACCACCCCTACATGTTCCCTGGCGCCGAGGAACGCGTCCTGGCTGGCAGTGTGCGTCGCGAGGATCAGATCAAAGGCCTGATCACAAGCAGCGGTAAAATGATGCTCCTCGACCAGCTGCTTTCCAAGCTTAAGAAGGATGGACACCGAGTTCTCATCTTCAGCCAGATGGTGAAGATGCTCGACATTCTGGGCGATTATCTGTCGCTGAGGGGCTACAAATTTCAGCGCCTCGACGGAACCATTGCGGCCGGTCCTCGCCGCATGGCGATAAATCACTTCAATGCCGAGGAAAGCGAGGACTTTTGTTTTCTGCTGTCCACCCGAGCAGGAGGATTGGGCATCAATCTCATGACAGCCGATACAGTCGTCATCTTCGACTCGGACTGGAATCCCCAGGCCGACTTGCAAGCTATGGCACGAGCTCACCGCATTGGGCAGAAGCGACCAGTCAACATCTATCGCCTCGTCTCCAAGGAAACAGTTGAGGAAGAGGTCTTGGAGCGCGCCAGGAACAAGCTGCTGCTGGAATACCTGACTATCCAAGCTGGTGTTACGGATGATGGCAAAGCAGCCTTCAAAGACCAGCTGAACAAGAAGGGCATGAAGACGGATGGTCCTTCATCATCGGAAGACATTCAAATGGTTCTCAAGATGAGGTCCTCCAAGATGTTTGAACAAAGCGGCAATCAAGAACGCCTCGAACAGCTTGACATTGATTCCATTCTCGAGAACGCCGAAGTGACAAAGACCAAGGTTGACGACAATATGAATCTCAGCAGTGGAGGGATCGACTGGGATAACTTTATGCAAATCACCGACGTCAAGGTTGACGACATCAATCTCGATTGGGATCAAATCATTCCGGCAGAGAAGTTAGCGGAGATCAAGGCCGACGAAGAGAAGCGTCAAAATGAGGAGTACGTTGCCAGACTGGCAGCTGAGAATGCTCCTCGTCGGGCGACGATCAAGAGCCGCAACAAGGAGAACGATAACGATCGCGCCGATCGGCTCAAGAAGCGGCAGAGGGAGCAGCAGCAAGAGGAGGAAGAGCAAAGAGCCCTTCTTGCAGATCCCAAGCGGCCGTTGAACGACAAGGAGCAGCGCAATCTCATCAAGGCATATTTTCGATTCGGGTCCATGGATGATCGAGAGGATGACATCATTCAGGAGGCAAAGCTCGCCGAGAGGGACCACGACTTTGTGAGGTCCATGTTGGACGACTTTATCAAGGCCGCGCAGCAAGCCGTGGACGAGAACAGCCTGAAACAGGCAGAGGAAGAGAAGAAAATCGGCAAGAGCCTCACCAAAAAAGATCGAAAAGCCGTCTTGATTGACTTTGGGGAGCTCAAGAAGGTCAACGCCGAAACGGCGATTGAGCGACCTAAGCAGCTGCAGCTGCTCCGCAAAGCGATCAGCAGCCAGCCGGACTGGCGAAGCTTCCGCCTTCCCGACGCCACCAAGGCTGCCCACTACACATGTCCATGGGGAGCGAAGGAGGACGCGATGCTCCTGGTCGGCATCGACAAGCATGGCTTCGGTGCGTGGGTGCAGATCAGAGACGATGCCGAGCTCGACATGCAGGATAAGCTATTCCTGGAGGAACACAGAGTGGGCAAGAAAGAAGAGAGGAGCAAAGCCAATGACAAGTTGAAGGCACCTGGCGCGGTCCATCTCGTCCGCCGCTCCGAGTACCTGCTCTCAGTGCTGCAGTCCAAACACTCCAACGACAGGACGGCACAGCGAATCGTCGACAATCACCATCGGAACAACAAGAAGCACGGCGTGTCCAACGGGCACCGTGGCAGCGGGACTGCGTCACCAGCGCCGCACGGAATCAAGAAGGCCCGTGACAGAGATCGCGACGACCACCGACCTCGAAGCAACGCGGACGACAGAGCATCTTCGAAGACTGATGGCAAGCGAAAGCACGGACCCTACGAAGACGACGCTGGCTCAAAGCACCGTCGTGTCGATGACAACCGCCGGCCTGGCAAGCATGGCGTCGACAGAGATCGAGAAAAGGACAAAGAGAGGGACCGAGAGAAGGAAAAAGAAAGAGAGAGGGAAAGGGACAGAGAAAGGGACAGGGACAGGGACCACAGGGACAGGGAGAGAGAGAGGGAGAGAGAGAGGGAGAGAGAGAGGGAGAGACCACGAGAGAGGGATCGCGATCGCGATCGCGACAGGATGGACTACCGTCGCTACAGAGACGATGAAGAAAGACGAGTCGACAGAGCGCGACACCGGCATGACGATGATCGTCGGCGTGACGAGCGTCGACGTGACGACGAACGGCATCGGGACCGGAACCGGGACCGTGACAGGGAGAGGGGCCGTGATCGAGACCGAGTTCGAGAGCACGACAACGATCGGAGTTCACGACCGCAAGACGAGCGAAGAGCAAAAGCACTGCGCCGACTGGATGAGCTCCGTCGTATCGGCGACAACAAGGATGAGCGCAACAGAGACAATGAAGCCATGATTTGGTACCTTTTGAAACCAGTGCGCGAGAATTTCGAGAAGATCTTGTCGACAACCAAGGAGAATGTCAAGTCGAGCAAGGAGCGCGCGGCAATTTTCGGAATAGAGTTGGTCGCTATCGGCACTTTTCTGGACGAAAGATTGGCCGTCACTGCAGCGGACGAAGGTCTTAAGAAGAATTTCTGGTAAGCGGGCGGCTCATGCTGCGGCAAGGGGGAAAAGGATTAGGGGAGGGGGGGGGGGGAATCAAAAATGGCTAACCAGAGGGATTAAACAGGGATTTTCTGGCTGCTCTGTGGCCTGTGGACGATACTAGCAATAGCGTTACAGGTCAAAGATTGAGTAACATGTACCGAACACTTTACGCACGCAACAAGGAATCCGGATCATCCTCCACTCGAAGCAACGGGGCGTGAGCGGTTGGGAGGAATCCGCTGACGAACGGATGTCTGGATGCATGTCTGGATGCATGTTTGTGTCTGGATCGATAGAAGGGCCGGCGGCGCAGGATATTTTCGGCACAGTCGCTTTTCCAAGTTTTGTCGGGACGGATTTGTCTTCGTCTTTGTTTTCAAAATTTCTTACACACATTGCATTGTTTTTCGCATCTCAAGGCGTTCAAGGTTGGTTCTCCAGGATGCATGACAGGCTACGGCACGTGAAAAAAGGGAGTAGAAGAGAGAAAAAATCATACCCGGCTTTTGCATGGCGAAGCCAACATTTGATGGAAGAAGAGAGGAGTTTTGTCGGCACCGCGGCGATTGGGCCGAGGACATGAGGGGATCTGCTTGTTTGAAGGAGCAAAAAAGATGTGCTTTTCCAATAGTGTCAGATATGTGCGACTAGTTCCAAACACGGCGGCGGGATGAAGATGAGAACTGTGATACATAATAGTACGTTTATATATACATCTACATCTACACCTTGTATTATTCAACATGGGGAGAGTCGGAGGGGGGGGGATTGCAGGTCTCATTTCGTCCTTTGTGTATTTCAACAGTCTGACATGGTGAAGAGGTTTTTTCTTGTTGTATGCGTGTGGATTAGGTGCGTAGTCTGTACTCGGTACATCGTGAGCATTAATTAATATGCACAATGTGCCCCACAAATCGCTGCCTCTTGATTATTTGACAGACAGGTGAAGCTTCTCTTTTCTGGAAACACAAGTTGTAGGAAAACGCAGGAAGGAAAGAAGGAGAGCAAGCACTAGGAGACAAGAAACGAAACGAAACGAAACGAAACGAAACGAAAGATAGGATGGATTCCATCCCGTGGGAACACGAGCTCGCCGTGGCACAAGCCGCCGTCGTCGAAGCCGCCAAACTGACAAAGAGGATGCTGTCATCGGTCCGCGAGCTGTCCAAGGCCGACTCGTCCCCGGTGACGATTGCCGACTTCGCCGCACAGGCCCTTCTCATCAAGATTCTGCGCGCCGAGTTTCCGTCGGACGGATTCGTCGGGGAGGAGGATGCGTCCAAGCTGCGCGAGGACCTGGTCCTCCAGCGTCAGGTTCACGAGGTGTACTCTTCGGCGCTGACGGCGGCGACACCAGGAGCTGGAGAAGAAGGAGAAACGCACAACAAGAGCGCCACCAGCAGCAGCAGCAGCAGCAGCAGCAGCAGTGCGTCTGAGATGCTGGACCTGCTTGACCTCGGGGGCAGAGGAACAGGCGGACCCCGCGGCCGCTTCTGGGCCATGGATCCCGTCGACGGGACCGCCACCTTTCTCACGGGCGAGCAGTACGCCGTGTCGCTGGCGCTGGTGCGCGACGGCCAAGAGGTCCTCGCCGCCATTGTGTATCCAAACCTGAAGCTCGACGACGACGGCCGAGTGTCGGAATCGAGCATCGACAGGGACGGTCTCGGCGCTATGGTGTCGGCGGTCAAAGGCCACGGAGCCCAAGTGACCTGGCTCCCTGACAACAGCGGTAACAGCAGCAGCAGCAGTGCTTCTCGGACGGAAAAGCTGCCTTTGTCTTTGTTGTCGTCGTCGTCATCATCGTCGTCGCCGCTACACGTGGTAGATTGCCACAGGAACCGGGCCTCGCATCGGGCCATCGTGGCCAGCGTGTGCAAGAAGCTCGGCGCGCCCTTCCCAGGAACCGACGTCTGGTCCTCGCACGTCCGGTACGCCAGCCTCGTCCTGGGCGGCGGCGACTTCTTGCTGCGCATTCCCGCCCGGCCCGACGCCTGGTCGTGTATCTGGGACCATGCCGGCGCGCAGCTCATCTACCGAGAGGTCGGCGGCAAGATCACCGACCTCGATGGCAGGGACGTCGACTTTGGCGCCGGCCGCTACTTGTCTAGCAACAGGGGGCTCGTCTTGGCCGCCGAGCATCTGCACGCGAGCGTCTTGGCTGCCGCGAGGGACGTCATTGGTGATGCTGCATTCGTGTCGTAGCTGGTGTTTCAGGCGAGACAACAGCTCACACACAGAGATACTTGCACACACACACACACACACACACACACACACACACACACACACAGAGAGAGAGAGAGAGAGAGAGAGAGAGAGAGAGAGAGGGAGAGAGAGAGAGGGAGAAAGGGGGGAACCGCAAAGGGGACCGCGACGAGACGAGCGCCATCAGCATCGTCGGGACTCTGACGGAAAAAAACACACACACACACACACACACACACAAGTGAGGCCTTTGATGAGGGCTCTTAACACACACACAGGTTTCGTCTACGCTCTACATCAGACTACTTCGACCTCCAATCTCCATGCTGCCCTGGCCGTCCTTCATCTGCCCGCTTCTGCCAGCCACAAACTCGTGATATATCCTCCCCAGACGTGCCTTTTCTTCATGACTGATGCTGGCTCGCGTATTGTCCAGCGCCTTGACCAGGTGATGCCATTCAATCACAACTTCCTTGTCTCCCTCGGCTCCAAGGCCCATCTTCCCGTTGCTCGTCTTGCCATCTTTGTTAGCTTCCGGTGGGTTGTAGCGTCTCCTCGCCTGCTTTTCCCTCGCACGCTCCAGCTTGATCTGCTCCAGCTTGAGCCTGATGGCCACGTCCCCCATCAGGACGGCCGGCTTGCTCGGCGCCGTCGTGTCGGCCTTGCTCTGGATGTGCTCGGCGCCGTAGCGAAACTGTACGAAGCTGGACGTTGAGTCACGAGTCGAGAGAGGCGCCTGCCGCTCTCGCTTAGAGGACT
Organism: Hypocrella siamensis; assembly: GCA_000731825.1. Lineage (NCBI taxonomy): Eukaryota > Fungi > Ascomycota > Sordariomycetes > Hypocreales > Clavicipitaceae > Hypocrella > Hypocrella siamensis. The sequence continues at coordinate 9,647 of JMQE01001043.1, forward strand.
CGGGCGCCGTTGAGTCGAGGACATGGTGGATCGCTTCTAGCTGCGCGTTGGACACGAGTGCTTGCAAGTCTGCGCCCGAAAAGCCTTGGGTCCGAGCGGCAATCTCGCTCAGCCCGTTGTCAGAATCGCTGAGCTCCCTTGACACGGGCGCCGTCCGCAACAGGGCTTTGATGATGTCCAGCCGGTCCTCTCTCGACGGCAGGTCGCAGAGCAACGACTTGTCCAGACGACCAGGCCGCAAAAGGGCCGGGTCGATGAGGTCTGGGCGCGAGGTGGCGGCCAGCACATACACTCCGGACAGCCCCTCGGCGCCGTCCATCTGCGTCAGCAGCTGATTGACAACGCGGTCCGTCACGCCCGTCGAGTCGTGTCCTCTTTTGGGGGCGATGGAGTCGAACTCGTCAAAGAAGAGCACACAGGGCTTCGCGGCCTGTGCGCGGTCAAACAGGTCTCTCACGCTCTTTTCCGAGGCCCCGATGTACTTGTTCAGGATCTCCGGGCCCTTGACGCTGATGAAGTTGAGGCCGCATTCGCCCGCGACGGCGCTGGCCAGCAACGTCTTGCCACAGCCGGGGAAGCCGTAAAGCAAAAGTCCGGAGCGGAGCCGGAGCGGACACTGCGCAAAGATCGGGGCGTACTTGGTAGGGTACTCGAGAGTTTCCAGGAGAACCCGACGAACGTGGTGCAATCCTCCAATCGACTCGAATGTCGTCGTGGAGCTCTGCAGAGGCACGTTGCGCAACGATGCGGGCCTGAACCCTTTGAGGGCCTTGTCAAAGTCGGCGCGGCTGAGTCGAACGCCATCACCAGAGTCGTCATTGGGAGAACCGGCAATGGACCGGATGAGAGCCTCGTTGCGGGCTCGGGACACCAGGATGCCGAGATCACCGGGCATGTAGCCATCAGTCAGGCCGGCCAAGTCGAGAAAGTCGAGATCAGGGTCCATGATGAACCCTGCATACCGGGGCTTTGGTCTGGTCGGGTTTTCCGAGTCGGCTCCGTGAAGCCACGCCTCGCTGTCATCGCTCCCCTGAACGGCATCACCGTCCGAGGTGGTGGGCCGGCTGAGGCCGCTGTCTAGGTCGTCCGGGGCTTGGTTGGAAACAGACTCATGGCCAGCAATAGACTCCATAACCCTCCTTCTCGTTTCTTTATTCGGGGCTGTCAGCTCGACTATCTCTCGCACGATGTGGCTGCTCGTGACGACATTGTTGAGAGAGTCCTTCCCCTCGGCCGTGGCAAGCAGGACAACGCCGCCATCTCGAGTGCAAAACTGCCTCGCAATGGAACGAAGAATCTCGCTCACGTGTCTGCTTCGGCCGTTATCGTTGCCGACCTGCAATTCGGTTTCCACAGGGCACAGCTTGTCGAGGTCATCCAGGATGATGATTGACTTGCCTCCAAGTCTTGAACCCCAGCTCGCTGACATAAAGATACGAGTCAATGTCTCCTTGATGGTCGACACCCTCATCTCATCCGTGACCAATTTGCGGCAAGACAGGTACAGAGTGTAGAACAAGGTTTCTCGTCGCAGCTTCTCTGCCATGTATTTGGCTACAGACGTTTTGCCCGAGCCCATTCCCCCCGTCAGCAGGACCGATGAGAGGAGTGCCAACTGCTTCTCTAATTTCACAAGCAGAGAGTCGATCCCGACTAGTACTGCGTCGCTTCTAGGCTGCAGGTCAAAGATTTCCGAGCCGGCCATCCACGGAGGCCGAGCCTGAGGCGGTTGAAACTCGATTGCAGCGCCGTCGTCCAGGCTAGCGACCCAGGACGACGGTTCTCTGCCTCCATCTCGGCCATGATTTAGGTCGGCATGTTCAGGACTGAAGTCGAACTTGACGATCCCGCCTTCCCAGCCCTGCGGGGCCTCCAGCCCAGCATAGACTCCCACAACCATGCCATCCGTAACAGGACCTTGCAAAAGGCCCTCGCCCGTCTCGGCACTAGAATACATGTGGCGAAATCGCTTGGCAGATTCTTCGCGCTCAGCCTTGGAGTCGCTCCCAAATTTGAGGCCCTCGTTTGGCTTCGAGCTGCTCGCAAAGGGAAACACTCTGACGGCCCGTACAGCTCCTTTGAGTAGCGGCGGCGCAGCGACTTGGAGCTTCACGATGCCCCCTACTATTCCAGGGCAGCCCAGCACCACACAGAGGTGGGATGAGAGGGCAGCGGTTTGCCCGTCCGGGCAATCATCCCAGGGCTTCAGGCGCGCAATAACCTTGGACGAGGCAGTGATGGCCGGCACGTTTGAACCGGGCTCGACATCTGGTTTCTGCAGGCCAGCGGGCTTCAGCACGTCGACAAGGACGTACTTGATGCCCTGGAGGGGGTCGGATAGTAGTCGCTCACGGTCGACCCAGATGCTCATGTCAGGACTCGAGGGCTCATCGTCAAACCAGGCCCGACAGGCGGCCCGGTCGACAGCTCGAAAAAACACGGCCGGCTTGGACTCCTCCCTCGTGCTTCGCCTCCGGACGGTGCTTCCTTTGCTGCGCCGAGACTTTGAAGTGCTGGCGACGCTGCGGTGGTCGCCACTGCTTTGCGAATGCTTGGCCCTGACCTTGGGCGCCACGATGACCTCGGCATTGGGCGAGAGCTTGACAAATGCTACATCAGACGGCGGGCCTGGGTCCAGAGATATGACCCTGATGTTTGCCGTCGACGTCGGTGATAAGTGCAGGGTCATTGGATGGGGCGCAATTGTCGTCGAGCCGTTCTTGTAGGAAGGGTTGGGAAGCGCACGAACTTGAGACTGGAGATTGAGCTCGAGAAAGGTGGCGTGCAGTTCAATCATTTCCCAATCCTCGGGGGTCAACGGCTCGATGTTGATGGTGTGTGCGACGGGAGGATCGACATGGATTGTTGCCGTGACCTTTTGGCCTTCCGAGAGCTGCAAAGTACTTGCCAGCGCTGCGTCAATCTCGACCATTTGCACGTCTTGACCTCGAGACCCTCGGCGGCCGCCGATGCCATCGCGGCTGACGAGCGAGGCAGCCCGCCTCTTGCTGGGCATGCCAGTCCATCCGACAAAAATGGACCGGGGAGACGGCGACGAATTGTCAGCAAGCTCGACGATGACATTTTGAACGGGCTGCAGGTCGGGAGAAGAATCGTCAGAGCATTCGTCAAGCCACAACTGGGAGGGAGCTGGGCAGCATACCGTGTTCACGTTGAGGAGCAGCGATACCAGCGAAGACGGCAGATTGACCAGGCAGTTCTTCAAGTGAACCAAGGTCAGCTCGGCCGCCGTGGACTGGGCGTTCTTTCTGGGAGCCATCGAAAACAGCCGGAGACCATGGCTGGGTCATGAGCGCGCAAGGTCTGTTGCGATCCTCATGCGTCCGAAATGCTGGTGGTTCCAGCTCGACGATTTCTTGTGTGCTGTGCTGGCCCGCCAACTTCAGGCCGAGGTAGTCCCTAGAAACCCTGTGGTGAAAACCCGGGAACGGCCGGTATCGAGGTTGCAGGGGTTGGGGCGGGGGATAGCCTCGCGCGCTGTTAGTGGCCGGCCGCCTGTGTAGGTACCCGGACACCGCATGTAGGTGGGTAGGCACATTGATGGGCAGGCAGGTAGGTACCCGCCTGGCGGGAGAAGGGACTGGCACTACGTACCCACTAGGTACGTACAGAGCACACTTCCAGCCGCCACTTCCAGCCGCCACAGGCATGTTTAATTGATTTTGTGGCGGTGCTGACGCGACCTTTGACGTCTCGACACGAAAAGTCGCGTCTTTCTCGCCCTGCGCATGCCTTTGCCTTTCAAAAACCTCGTGGGAACGCCGCTGTTGCAATTGTGCACCCTACATCCGTCGTCGTCTTTGGCAACAATTTCAACTGAAGATGGCGCTCCGAGAATTCAAGGCCCCCGTGGATTATGAAATCCAGCAAAGTTGGTTCTCTCTCCCCTCCCTGGCTGTACCTGTGATTGATTGTACTTGTGATTGTACCTGTGATGCCAGCACTACTCAACTTGATTGATCCACGTGGAATGCTGACGACATGCAGAGAGTTTCGAGGAGTTCCTCAAGGGCTTCAAGACTTCCCCCGAACACACGATAAGCACTGCCCTAGGCGACATCACAATCGATGAGGATGATCTCAGCGACGAGTACGACTTCATGGACGAAGACGACGAGGCCGCCAGTCGCCGGCGCCAGGACAAGGAGCGCCAAAGGACAGCCCAGTACAAATACAGGGACCTTTTGCAGAAGCTGGCCGATAGGGAAACCGACGAGATCATGATTGAACTGGAAGATCTAGCAAACGTAAGTACGGCTCTCCGATGCCAGCATCTTCCACCCGGGGTGTCTGATTAACCTGTCGCAGTGGGAAAGCCAAAGCGACCAGGAGCCCCTGCACCTGCTCGATTCCATTGAGGCAAATACGAAGCACTATGTCGAAATTTTCTCTCAAGCCGTGGATAATGTCATGCCTCTTCCCAACGTCGACGTCAGGTATGTGTCCAGACCAGGAACCGATCTGCCGTCTTGCGTTGGCCGTCCGCTGACTCGAGAGTCCAGCTTCAAAGATGATGTTCTCGACGTCCTCATGGCCCGTAGACAGGCCCGCAACCGCGAGCTGGAGGAAGCCGCGGAGCGGGATCCAACCATCGAGGAGGACAAATTCCCTGCCGAGCTCACCCGACGCTATACACTGGTTTTCAAGCCCAAGCCAGGCACTGCGGAAGAACCTGCCAAGTCTCTGGCTGTTCGCCAGGTCCGTGGCGATCACATTGGCAGCCTCATCACCGTGAGGGCCATCGCCACGCGCGTTTCGGACGTCAAGCCCATCGTGCAGGTCAGCGCCTACACATGCGATCGTTGCGGATGTGAAATTTTCCAGCCCGTGACAGAAAAGCAGTACGGACCCCTGGCCATGTGTCCTTCGCTGGATTGCCAGGCCAATCAGTCCAAGGGCCAGCTGAATCCCTCGACACGAGCGTCCAAATTCTTGCCCTTTCAAGAGGTCAAGGTTCAGGAGATGGCAGAGCAGGTCCCGATTGGTCAGATCCCTCGCTCCTTGACCGTCTTGTGTCACGGCAGTCTCGTGCGTAAGATCAACCCGGGTGACGTCGTGGACATCTCGGGCATCTTCTTGCCCACTCCCTACACGGGCTTCAAGGCCATGAAAGCAGGCCTCCTCACCGACACCTACCTCGAGGCCCACCACGTCCGTCAACACAAGAAGGCATACAGCGAGATGATTGTCGACCCGCGTCTGGTGCGCCGCATCGACAAGTACCGACAGACTGGTCAGGTCTACGAGTTGCTTGCCAAGTCGATTGCCCCCGAGATCTTTGGTCACCTCGATGTCAAAAAGGCCCTCCTGCTGCTGCTAATTGGCGGGGTGACCAAGGAGATGGGCGACGGCATGAAGATTCGCGGTGACATCAACATTTGCTTGATGGGCGATCCTGGTGTTGCCAAGTCTCAGCTGCTCAAGTACATTTCAAAGGTGGCCCCTCGAGGCGTCTACACCTCGGGCCGTGGAAGCAGCGGCGTCGGCTTGACGGCGGCGGTCATGCGCGACCCTGTGACGGATGAAATGGTACTAGAGGGCGGCGCCCTTGTCTTGGCCGACAACGGCATCTGTTGCATCGACGAGTTCGACAAGATGGACGAAACCGACAGAACAGCCATTCACGAGGTCATGGAGCAGCAGACCATTTCCATCTCCAAGGCCGGCATCTCCACGACGCTCAACGCCCGCACCTCGATCCTTGCTGCCGCCAATCCCATTTACGGGCGTTACAATCCTCGCATCTCTCCCGTGGAAAATATCAACCTTCCCGCCGCTCTCCTGTCCCGTTTCGACGTCCTCTTTCTCCTCCTCGATACCCCGTCGCGCGAAACAGACGAGCAGCTGGCCAAGCACGTCGCCTACGTGCACATGAACAACCGCCATCCCGACATTGGTACCGACAACGTCGTCTTCACCCCGCACGAGGTTCGCTCCTACGTTGCTCAAGCGCGTACGTACCGACCCGTCGTGCCCGAGTCCGTCTCGGACTACATGATCAAGACGTACGTCCGTCTTCGAGACCAGCAGAAGCGGGCCGAGAAGAAGGGCAAGCAATTCACCCACACGACGCCCAGAACCCTGCTGGGCGTCGTCCGTCTCGCACAGGCCCTTGCCCGTCTCCGCTTCAGCAACCAGGTGACGCAGGACGATGTTGACGAGGCCCTCCGTCTCATCGAAGCCAGCAAGGAGAGCCTCAACTCCGAGGGCGGCAACGGCAACCGTCGCGGTCTGAATGCCAGCAGCAAAATATACAACCTCGTCAAGGCTCTCGCCGACTCTGGCGCCTGCCGTGCTGACGGAGCCGATGACGATGATGATCTCGGCGTCGAGCTGAGTGTGCGCAAAGTCAAGGAGCGCGTCATCGCCAAGGGCTTCACCGAGGATCAGTGGCTTAACGCACTGGAGGAATACACCACCCTTGATGTGAGCCATTCCCCCCCCCCTTTTTTTTTTCCTTTCTTGTTCGACAAAACACGCATATCATGGGACTAACATTACTTTTCCTTCTTCTTTCAGGTCTGGCAAACAACTGGGAACGGCGCCAGATTGATATTCGTCACAGCTAATGATGACGAGGACGACGGGATGGACGACTTCTAGACGCACATCAAAGGAGGGTTGGGGTTGTGCCTCATTCTCACGTATGCTTGGCCTTGATAGTTTGTTTTTTTTTTTGGTCCGGCGTTTTTTTTTTGGGTTTTCACATGGTAGGCTCAGACGAGGATGGTGCATGAACAAGGTACCCCGTGCAACGCTGTGATGAGAATTTTGAAGCATGTGTCATTGCAAACACATGTCTCGTCACAGGTTGTTTTTTTTTATTTCCTTTGTTCGAAGATCGAGCCTGGGCATTGATTGCGATTTTGACATATTGGACTCTATTTACAAAAAGGCGTAGTAGCGGGTGCTTTGTTCGGCAAAGCATAATACAGCCAGCAGTGAAATTGACATGAGACTCAATCCAACCAACCTAGACATTTTCTGTTGTTACATTCTCATCGTCATGAGCGACGCCCTCTCCATCTCTCCGACAATGCCATGTCCCCCCAGCGCCCATTTTTCCGACACGGTTCTGGAGCTCAAGACGTTGCGCAGCATGCCGCTCGCGCCCCAGTACTCCATGAGAACGGTGGCTTCCTGCTTGGAGAGGCCACCGACGCGAAGGACAGAACTGTTCTTGAGGGCGTCGTACACGCGGTCGTCGTATTTGCGCTCGTAGGGATCAGGCCCGGGAATTTCGCGGCCGAATTGGCCAGCCTCAATCTGCGACAGGACGAGCTCCTGCGAGGGATGATAGCGGGTGTTGTTGTCCGAGGTGGCGGCTATGATGGCACCCCCGTTTGGCAGCTTCGTCTTGCCGGACAGGGCGTCGACAAAGAGAGCAACGAGCGAGAGTTGATGGGCGTGGACTTGGTTGTACGACGGGTCGCGGTAGTCGCTGAGTTGGTTAATGTGGGCTAGGCCGTCGAGGGTGAAGAGCACGGGAGGCCGACCGGGCTGGATGAGCTCCGTCCAGAGAGCTTGGAGCGTGGGCCAGGCAGACTCGGACTCCTTGGCGGCGAGGACGACATCGGCCAGAGTGGCGTCTTGGCTGAGATGTGTCGTGTGGCTTGACCAGTCTAGAGATAGGGGTAGCTTCTCCAATATGGCCTTGTTGGCCTTGTATATGTTCTGGAGGAGCTTGAGGCAGTAGACGGGCTGGGCGAACTGCATGGGCTCCGTGTCCCGGACGCACGCGTACTCGGTGTTTCCGTCGGTGAGGTCCTGACCTGTGAGACCAAGTCGTGTCAGCTTCACGCTTGAGAAAGAAAAAAAAAAGGAGGGCTTTCTGGGCTTGCCTTCGGGAATGTGGAAAACGACCCATTCATTCATCAACGCATGCGCCATGGCCTGCAACAAGGCCACGCTTTTCCCCGACAACTTGCTTCCCACAAGCACGCACTTGAGGCATTCCCTTGCCCCGACCGATCCGTCTATCTTGCTCGCCAGCTCAACGGTTTCTGAGCGGACCAGGAAATGCGGCCGGCGGAACAGGTTCCACGTCTGTGTCGTCTTGAACCCTTCCAACGCCCTCAGCTGATCAACCACCTGATCAGGCAACGCAACCATCTTGCCCCTGTTCTCCGACTGTCCCAGCGTCTCTGGCCCCATTTCTTCGACACCCTGCACAGGTAGCGCACTGTTGTTGCTGAGCTGGATGCGCTTCCGAAAGGCTTTGCGCTCTCCGGGGTTTGGCTTCTTGACAGCGACGATATTCGTCTTCTTCTTGAACGACTTCTTCACCTTCTTGGGTAGGTCTCGACGGCTCTTCACAGCGGGCGGAGGAGCTGCGGCGGCGAGGAAGCTGCTGCTCGAGAAGGTGGCCCTTGACGGTGAGAAGCGAGGCGTGACGGTGAAGGAGGAAGATGATGGCCTCAAGAGTCGTTGCAGCGACAAGGCCGTTGTTGATGAGGCCATGGTTGGGATGCTCTGTTCTGCCGTCCAGAGTTTGCGAGATATGGAAGAGAGCTGGAGAGCTGTATCCCCGCCTGGAGGCCAATTGGGCCGAGCGTTGCTGCGAAGAGAATAGAAGAAGAAAAAATAATAATTGCGTCTCGAAAACTCCCAAAAGCTCCATCAACTTCTAGAGCTCGCCAATGGGCCGACAGCTCCTCCGTACAGCAAGTGTCTGTCAGTGACTGACCTGCATGAAACCCACCCAGGCGGAAAAACCAGCCACCGTTGGTCCGGACCTTTGCTTATCAAAATTATCGCCCCTCTTCCTTCCAATTAAAAAAAAAAAAAAGAAAGAAAAGAAGTGAGAGAAGAAGGAAGGAAGGAAGGCAAGAGCCCCGGGAATAATACAATTCTTCATCACCAGCGTTTGAAAAAGCAATCATACCTCTCCCCTCTCTCTGCCTTTTTTCTTTCAACATTGCCAAGGCCTTTTTCGCGCCGCAATGACTTTTCCCAGTCAACGGGCCAAACTTCCCGTCGCAGTCGAGAAACCCACCCCCTACACATTCGACCTCGGCCTCCTCCTCGCCGAGGACACCAACATCATCACCCTCGACCATGCCTCCGTCGAGACATCCCTCGCCGAAATTGCCCGCGACGGCGCTCAAGCCCTCATCAACCAGCTCCTGACCACGTGTCCCATCTCATCCACAAAAGAGGGTGTCCTCTTAACACTTCCCCCGCCCACAACAGCGCTGCCGCGCGAGAAGCCCGTGCCCCAGGCCAAGGCGCAGACGAAATGGGAGCGCTTCGCCGAGAAGAAGGGCATCAAGCCTAAGACGAGGGAGCAGCGGAGGAACCTGGCCTACGACGAAGCCTCGGGCGAGTGGAGGAGGAAATGGGGCTACAAGGGCTTGAACAAGAAGGGCGAGGACGATCCCATTGTCGAGGTGGACATGAAGGCTGAGCGGGAGAGAAAGGAAGGGACAAGCATCAGAGGAGATGGACGGAGGGAAAGGAAAGAGCGCATCAAGCGAAATGAGAGGAAGATGCGAAAAAACCAAAAAAATGCCGTGGATGTCAAGCGGGCTTAGGATGGGGGAATTCAGTCGACAAGAGTTGGGAAAAGTCGCCCGCGTCACAGAGCCGTCTGTCCATTTTTGGCCCTGACAAGCTCCAGCGATGAGATTGGACGCGTTCAAGGAGCCCACCGCGTCGTCCTGGCTTCTTTTCGTTTCGAGCGCTGGGCGGCGCGAGTACGGGCACTTGCCGTCGCAATTGTCACGCCAGTTGTGACGGCATTTCCAAACGCCATGACAGATGTAGTCACCGTGCAAACTTGGGCCAGGCTACATTACCCCCCACGAGTGCAATGTACATAAAATACCCTGCTGTCTTTTTTTGGTTCCTTTTTTTTTTTTTTTTTTTCGCCTGGAGCCCCTAGATTTTTCTGATTTCTACTCTCGTTCCTTCTCTGATCCGTAACAGTCTGCCTCGTCTTCAAACTTCCTCATCCATTATTACCTCTCAACTAAATAGAAAAATCTTGTACATGAGCAGACACCCTTTCCGCAGAATGTCATGACTGCCTGTTTTTGGGGGGTTGGGAGTGTGTTTCTTTTCTTTTCATATGCAAGTCATGCTCCCTCCTCGTCAAGTATCAAATTCCCCCCTTTCGCCGTATCGACATTCGTGATCCGTAACAATATGCCAACCATTAAACCTTTCAGGTCCGCGAAGCACCAGAGGCGCCCACGAGCCCGAAAATAACTTTTTGCCTTCATGTCGCACATATTCGGAAAATACAAAAAAAAAGACCAGCAGACGGCAAAGCCCCCCTTTCCCCCCCACACCAATGGATATCAAACGCACTCCGACGTGGTGCTCAGGCAACGCAAAAACAGGTGCAGTATGCGGGGGCGTATCATGCCAGTGGTCGACCATGAGAAGAGTATCACTGTTGAGCCGCAAGATGTAGGTGTCGTTTGGTTTGCCAACGAAAAGGTCAATCGGCGCCGGCAAGTGACGAGTACAATAACGCTGTAGCAAAAGACTTGTTCCCGCCCCCTCAGCCCCCTGCCATTAGAACAAAATTTTATACACAAGAACACCACGTCTGATTTGAAGCCAAGAAAGATGCAAAACAAGAATAGAACAAGACAAAAGTCCCAAGTCATGAAGCATCAAGCAATGAAAGAGGACTTTCAAGGTAATAGAGAAGGCACCGACTCCATGTGTGTCGCTGATTTGAATGATGAGAATTCTCCGTCTTCGGTTCATGTTGCCATGGCGTTGCTTAGTCGTGCAATTCCTGAAAGCCCATGGGCGCTATGGGGGACAGCGGCTTGATGGGCGATAGGCGATGGATGTCTCGTCTTTTTTCCGGCGGTTCGCGCTCATTGCTGGTAGGAACGGCTGCCGATATTGACGATGATCTTGAGTCGAGGCCGCTGTCGGTGCCAGGCAAATGGCGAGAACGCGGCTTTTGCTCGTTGCCGAAATTCGACACATTGTTGCCATCAGATAGCTCGTGGCTGTGCGAGGGTGCATTGGGCTCGGAGATGCCGCGAGGAGGTGGCAGATCGAAAAGCCTATACTCTTCCTCGATGTATTTGGTTTCGTTCTTACAGCCCTGCCAACAATCTCTCCACTGCGTCACCAAAAATTTGAAGCAGAATGCATCAATCTTCATGCAAGGCTGAAAACATATGCACAGGTTTGTATAGTCCATTTTGTTTTTTTCTGAGTGTGCCAATAGAAGACTGAGATGACACGTAATGGCGAACAAAAGATAGTAATTGAATGGCGGCAAATTGGACAATTCGTCGACAAGCAGTTGCGGAACTTCCTTGGTGATGCCCGCGCACTCGCGAGCGATCCGATCTTGCGCCTCCTTGGGGAACAGCTCGTCGGGCAGCTCTCGAAGCCAGGCTTTCAGCATCGAGCCGATGATGTTAATGTCATACAAGCCGTCCTCGTCCAAGAGATTAACGTCGTACTCTGGGATGGTCTCGTTAGCAAAACAGTTCAAATCGAATTGAGGGAAGCCGGAGAGAAAGGGGCATCGTACGTTCGTCAAATTTCCGCTGCCACTTTTTTATCTGCGGGCCGCTCCCTGGAACGCGGTACAAGCCTTCCACTTCACAGCCTTTGAAGTTCAGGTAGTCTATGGCTCGCCAAGGGAAAGCGGGCATCCAGAACTCCGTCTTGTCCCTGGAGAACTCGAGTCTTTTCGAGATGCGAGTTTTGCGTGTTTGTTCTACGAGCGGTAAATTCATGACCTTGAGCACATAGTGCTCGTCATCAACAACAGCTTCCTTATCTGATGTGCTTCCACTTCTTGAGTTTTTGCCGAAAAGACCTTTGCTGATCATGTCTGCGGCCTTGGTCGAGGAGCTGCGCAATCCGCTCAAAAACGACGAGTTGTTGTCTTTGGAGTTTGGTGGAAGCAAGCCTCGCTCCTTTTCTCGGGACGAATCGCGCACAGGCGCACGATCAGCCGACCGATTTCTTGCGCTGGAAACCATCATGTCTCTAAAAGCTCGATCTGGAGCGACGGGGGCTGTGTGGAGGGGTGCGGAATGGTCGTGGCTGTCGCTTCGGACGGGTGTAGCGGGAACAGGCGTAGGGGCGGCTCTTGGGTTGTCGTGATCTTTGTCTCTGTTGGATTTGCTACGGCTGAGGAGGCCAAACGATTTTGACTTGTGGCGCCGGCGGCCTGTGGAAGAGGCAGGCGGGCTTTCGTAGTCACCAGCAGAAGAGAGGGAAAGCTCGGAGCGAGACAGGATCGGGCCGTTGGGCTTCTGCGGGAGATCCTGCCCATTCGAAAAATCTGAGAGAAGGTTGGACGGTCAGTAAAAAAAAAAATGCTTGATGATTGGAATCGATGCAAGGATTATGAATTTTTGATTTATTTTTTTTTCTTTCGCATGTTTGAAAGGGAATGGAGAGGCTGAAGAACGGTCTCATGCGTGGAGGGCAGTAGAGATTAAATATGCATCGCGCGACGCTGCCACCTGCTCTTTGCCCTTTCTTGCTGGTGCTGATGTGGCTTCATACCTCCAAATCTGGGCGCGCTGGACCCTTCAGGGCCCCCGGCTCGGGACGGTCCTCGTGATTCGGGATACGGCGATGTGGGGTTTTGCAGCTGATTGGAGCCCTTGGAAGAGGACTTGTTGAAATGAAAGAAACCACGATTGGTTGCTGGGCGGCGTGCTTCTCCAGGGGAGGCGAGACGGAATGTTGAAGGAGCAGATCCGGGGGTCTGGTCGTGATACGGCGAGGAGACAGGGGCAGGGTATTTGGGGACGCTATCGTCGCGGGGTTGCTGCTCGTGCAATTGCAGGTGAGGCGGACGATGAATTGACTGCAGGTCGTTGGCGCTGGGAGATCTGATGGTCTGCGGCGATCCCTTGGCAGTCTGCGGTCTGGCAAATCGACTTGTCAAGGCAGGAGAGGACGACTGTCGTGACATGGGCGACATGGGCGACCTGGAGGCAAGAGGAGATTCGCCATGCATGGCCGTTTCAGCGTTCAAGGGCGGCGACTCGCCCCGTCCGTGTGCAGCAGCAGCGGCGGCGGCGGAGGCAGCGGCGGCGGCTGTCGAGCCCAAGGCCTCAGCGTGGTCGTAGGCATCAGCCTCGCCCAACGTCAGCGGCTGCAGCACGGGCTTGCGTCCCATGTTCGGAATCTGCAATCGGAAGACGTCTCGTGTTCAAAGTTTTGAGTCGAACAAGGCGTCTCGAGTTGACTCGTGCAGCCGGCCGTCACAGAGACAGCAGCGAGTTGCGGCGCGGCAATTGGCGGCTGCGGCTGCGACAGCCTCGTCCAGTCAATGCTGGTCCCGATCCCAGCGTTTGGACAGACTCCGTGCCCGTGTCGTGGCCGGCCCAGTGCCAGTCATCCAGGTGGGCTGGTGGGCTGGTGGAGGGGAAGGGGGTTGCCAGCCGGCCAGCCACGAGAACAGAGAGTGTGTGCGTGTGCGTGTGAGAGAGCAGAGATACCTACTACCTAGGCAGAGTGGGTCGAGCAACTTGGGCTTCCAGGGGGGGGGCCGAATCAGACGCTTCAGGATCCTGTGAGTGCAGTGAAGCAAAGGGTCAGAAATCAAGAGATGAGGCAGACGCCGTCGCGGAATGAGCGTCCTGTCAGTTCAGCAGAAGATGCGATGTGTCTGATCTTCCTGGATTGCGCCTGTCTCCTGAGGCTCGAATTGTGGCAAATGGAGATTGGCTGGAGGGCACGACGAGGCATCAGCGAGGCAGCGAGGCAGCGAGGCAGCGAGTGCACCTTCCTCTGGCCTCCTGTGGCATTTCTGGCCTCCTCTGGGCCTCCTCTGAAGTAAATCGCGAGCTGACTGGCTGACTGACTCGTCCTCTTTTCCGTCTGGTCAATTCGAGGCCAGGCAGACGGGAGTGGCAGCAGTGGGTGAGGGCGACTGCAGGGTCTGAGTCGCAATTCCAAAAACTAAGGATTCGTTCTTGGAGGGAGCAACAAGCAGCTTAAGAACGATGCGACCTCCGCTCAGCGACAAGAACCGGCTGGCTCTCATCGGCACTTGTGGCTCCGTCGTGGCACGCCCTGGTCCGTTCGCTATTCACGACTTTCTACATAACGAACAGCATCCCAGGAATCTGAAACAGCCTGTCGCACCAAGACATGCTTCTGCCACCCAAGCGGGACTAGCTCAGGGGGGTCGCGCCTCTACAAAGTGCCAGGTCCCCGTCCCCAGGTGTCCCAGACTGCCGTCCCCTCCAGCCTTTGCAGCACTCCATTCGCCAGCAAAAGGTATCCGCGTCGTCTTGTCCCAGACGGCCGGTACGCGCATCCACGCTTTCACGTGCACAAGAAGTTGCTTTGCTGCCTGCAAGATGAGGTTCCCACTGGCCAAGTTGGTATGCTTCCCTGGTGCCTCGCATCTGTTGCCATAAGCATGGCGACGACAATTGTTTCATCCATTCTCACGGCCTCCTCCTGATCCGGATCGGCCGCGCGACTCTGCGCGAAGAAGGCGCATCACCAAAAGAAATACCGTGGCAAGGAAGATTCAGCTTGTTGTCAGGGACCGGTCCATGGCGAGGCTCATGCGATCTCATGCGATGAGACAAAAAGGAATCCAACCCGGCAATCAGCATCGTTGTGGGCCGTCCCTCCGCGGCCATCAACCAGGATATGGAGTTACTAGGCTGCTCCCTGCATTTGACGGCGCGAAGCTTTTCTGATACCCTTGGACCCATGAATATTCATGAATCCATGATGGCAGGGGCTTAGCCCAGCTCAAAATAGCAATGCGGACGGAGGCATCAGATTGTTGATGCAAATACAAAAGACACTTGTGCTCCCACTCATGACTGACGTAATGTGACCTTCACGCATAGCACAGTATGGTATGTGGAGATCCGTCGGCGAAGAGAGCTGTACATACAATGGCTGTAGGACAAATTGAAGGCGAGTGGATGACGCAGGGAAGGCCGCTGGGCAAACCATGGAGTCAACGATCCAATCTGACAGACCAGCAGGCTACTGTAATATGCGCGCTCACTACTCCCCTTTCTCGGCTGATTTGTCGGAATGCTCCCAACTTCCTCACTCGCTGCGGGCGGTGGGGGCTTGGCTCCGCACCCATTGCGGAGTGCGTGCTTCTACTTTACATCCCCACTAGTCAGTCAGCCATCTAAGTTATGCCGCTACGCTTCAGGGTAAATTTCCTGTCGGCACAGGCGATTTTCATCTCAGCTCTTACGTGAACGCATCGGCTTCCATTCCCACACTATAGCACCATGAGTGAAGCCGATTCATTGCACAAGGGTCCGACTCTTGCTGTCGTCGCCCACGTGAAATATGTTCAAAGCTTGGATACGAAGAAAGATGAGCTGGATTATTGGCTGACCGAGCATTTACGACTTAATGGAGTATACTGGGGCATGACAGCTATTCACCTTCTCGGACGACCTGACGCCCTGTCTCGTCAAGAAACGATTGATTTCGTGCTCTCCTGTCAGCATTCGACGGGTGGGTTTGGCGCTGCTCCAGGACATGATGCTCATATGCTGTCCACAGTCAGTGCCGTGCAGGTTCTTGCCATGGTGGACGCCCTGGACGAGTTGGACTCACGAGGACCTGGTAGAGATATGGTCGCCAAGTGTATGTGCCCGAAAAAGTGATCAACAGCTTTATGATTTTCTGATGAAACAAGAATAGATATCGCGGCTTTGCAAGATCCCAAAACTGGCAGCTTCTACGGCGATGAATGGGGAGAAGAAGATACTCGTTTCCTCTATGGTGCACTGAACGCGCTGTCACTCCTTGGTTCATTGTCCCTTGTCAACATCGACAAAGCAGTAGCCCATATTGGAACCTGTGCCAACTTCGATGGCGGGTATGGTGTCAAGCCCGGTGCGGAGTCCCACGCAGGTCAAATCTTTACCTGCCTGGCTGCGCTCAGCATCTGTGGGAGACTTGACACGGTGGAGCGTGAAAAGCTGAGCCGTTGGCTCAGCGAACGGCAGACTCCCGGGGGCGGTCTGAACGGTCGTCCTGAAAAGGACGAGGATGTTTGCTACAGCTGGTGGGTATTGGCGAGCTTGGCCATCCTTGAACGCACACACTGGATCGATCGCGACGCCCTCGCATCCTTCATATTGAGGAGTCAAGACACCGAGCATGGCGGCCTTTCCGACCGTCCAGGCGACATGGTAGATGTTTGGCATACTTGTTTTGGACTTGCTGGCCTCAGTCTCTTAGAGTATCCTGGAATGATACCTGTCGATCCGGTATACTGCATGCCCAAGTCGATTGTTGAGAAATGCCTGCAAGCAGAAAATTGAAAACGCCTTTCTCAAGTGACGAGACCTTGCAAGGGCATTTTCCACCTGAGGATCTTCGGCGAACTGATCTAGGTAGCCAGGCTGCAGGGCTAGAGGATGATCGAGAGCTGGGCTTTCTTGAGGCCGTGCCTCTCGTTGTGGGATGGACCATGCTGAGTCCTCTGTACGCGGTGCAAGACATCGTTTACACTGGGGGATCGAGCGTTGTTGTCTTGAGCTGGAACTCTCCAAGAATCAGGCGGGATCCAAGTGGTAATTACATTGCCGTGCAACTTTGCGCCTTGAAGGCGAGTGGCAGAGCTGACGTAGAGTAGCTGGGTCTATCACAGATGTTAGGCTTACTTCGCTCGAAGTTCGATCAGCTAGCACGTCTTGGAAAGGATGCAACCTACGCTCTTGACGAGAGAGAAAAGAAGAAGTGAAGGCATTCTTCAGCATTATCCCTCACAGCCATGCCATTTCTTTTTAGTTCAGACACACGGGAAAGCTGAAGTCGGTGGTGACATACTGGGATTGAGCATGACGAACCAAGGCTTCTCCGGTGCTGAACTGCTGCCAGCTGGCTGCTGTTAGATTGGGCAACGCTGGAAGGAGCGCAGTCCCGTAAATCATGAATATTGGTCTATCGTCAGCCGTGCGTCCCTCTGGATGGATCAACAGGCTTCAATTCATCTCAGCACCAGTACCAGGCCTTCTGTACGCCGACTAATTTTTCAATAAGAACTCGAGTCCCCTGAAAGGTGCCATTGTATGATCACATTCCTCAGACATCTTGCTGTAGTACTTAGGTATGTATCTTGGTACATTGGGCTCCTCGGATTCTCTGCCAGCTGGCAGCACTGTTTGGCGATCTGACGGATGCTCCAATCACGTTTCGGGAGCACGGAACGGAAGGAAGGAGCCAGCTGCTGGCGTGGTATCCAGTACAATGGTTGACGCAGCCTTCAGCATCCCCTTTGCAAAACTCGCGTGGTCCTCGTGCTTGCCGGCCACATCCGTCGCCACCACTTGGGCTTTCGGTTCAATCTCTCAGACCCGACTCTTTGTGCTATGACAGAGGAATCTCTCCTAAGAATCGAAAGGAGACCGGTGCAGATATGTACCGTTTCCCTTCGCAGTCCCCGAGTTCTCATACGTGCGACCTCACGACTGCGTTTCTGTGCTCGAGATCGCAGCTTCCTCATGACTGAAGTCGGCAATGAACCGAGCCCGAGAATCTATCATGCCAATGATGCAACTGGTAAGAACGTACCTCGCTACGTCCTGCCGCAGGGATCCTGCCCTTCAGATAAGACCCATATCCTCTGCTTTGTCTCCTGACTGTTTCGCCATTCATGCCAAACAGTCCTCTGTGCTTCATCTTTCTCCAGTTGCTCTTTTCTCAATTCTCTGGCTCCTTTTGCTTCTTTGCTCCTGAGACACCAAGGGTGGGAACCCCATTCCCGTATGGTCGCTGCTTTCTTCTCTTTCGTCTGAATGAGGCATTTCTCTTAGGCACTACATCCAAATTCAGAGGGGCATTGCCCAGGATCTGTGTCTGAGTCGGCGTGCTGCATTTCTCCTGCCCATGCTGGCCTTCCCAATGTTAACTTCCGATTCGCAGGACATGGCATCTCCTCTTGTGTCCACCAGAGACTGCACGCCAATTTCAATTACCAAGAGCATACCGCTTCTCTGCACAGTTTGCCCCGAAGCGCCTCGCTTCTCCGATGTGTCTCATCTGCTCACACATATTGCTTCCAAAGGGCATTTACATCATGAAACCCAAACAAAGCTCAAGGCACACCAGGATCTTGCGGCATCAGTTGTATTGCAGCAATACGAACGTTGGTACAAGGACAACGGCATAGAGACGCTGCTTGTGGACCGAATGAAAGCGAAACAAAGGAAGGAAGCTGTCAGAGGTAGCCGATCACGGAGTACCTCAGTCGCATATGCGCCGGTCAAGGTAGGCGGATGTCTTTTTCTTTCTTTTTCCATAATATGGAAGGGGCATCGCATCTCACAACGGCGGCAGTCCAAAAGAAAGTGCAAGCGAGCATTCCACAAGCCCACAGTCAGAGATAGACATGACCATTTTTCTCAAGATTACGCTTTGTTTCCGAGCTTTCTTGGCTCCGATCTTGATGTCGAAATGGATGAAGAGGCCACCAATGGGGACATGTTATCACTCAAAGGGCAAGTCTGGCCTGGCATGGGCAAGATGGATCTTGCAAACGAAGACATGAAACGGACGCGTAACCAACGAAAGCCCAGTTCTGTCATCGAGAAAATGAAGCGGACTTCCGAGGGAATCGAGCCTACACAAGTTGTCTTGAAACCTAACTTTGAGGTGGAGTGCATCAAGGGCGTGTATGACCCCTCGTCTCCACCTCCTGAACAGGAAGAAGAGGTAATTGCAGCACACGAGACTTATGGTACATCGTCAAGACTAATGAAGCAAGACGCCGAAGAGGTCTGCCAGGACGAAAAGGAAGCGATCCCAACCGCTCGCTGAAATATCAGGAAATATCCCTCGCGGTGCAAGCAGACGCCCAGGTCGCCGCAATACTACGTCCAAGGGCACACTCACGCCGGCGGCCGCTTCCCACGGAGGATCGCTGCCGATACCACCAGCAATCACATCTTTCAGAAACTTCCATGATGTGTTCCGTGATGATGACGAGAGGGTCTCCGGTAAGATGAAAATTCGATCTGAGTCTTCTTTGCTGATCGATCTAGAAATGTACGGTCATGGGGCACATTCACGGCCTTTGTCACGTCACGATCAAAGGTAATGATGGCAACTTTCCCTTGATGGATACCAAAGATTCAAGTTTTCTGACGGCATGTCAGATTTGATGTTCGGAACCGAGCTGGACTACACCAGTACAATAGAGTGGCTCACTCCCCCTTGTTATCTCCTACACCGCCGTCAAGAGATACTTCAGCCCGTCTATTTCCTTTACGAAATTCACAGGCAATCAGAAGCCAGGGCAATTTCTTTGATAACTTGAACAGCCATGCCCTCTTCCGTGAGTGACCAGTAGTTGCTGGGATGTGCAAGTAATGATCAAAACGGCAGCTCTGACTTTCAACAGCACCAAACAGTCATTTGGAGCCCTCCTTTGGGCTAAGCGATGCATCCACTCACAACTTCACGCCTAGTTTGTCTTTTGCCTCCTACGCTAATATTGGTCCTCCTGAAAACGATCTTTTCCGGTTCAGCTCGAATCAGCACCTGCAGCCGAAGACAGGAAGGTATCCGAGTCCGGTGCCGCGGGATTTGCTCAATGGAGCCAGCCACCCTCAATTCCTTCATCTGTCCGAATCAAATCCTCTTTTTGGTCAAGACAGAGCCATTTTTGGCTCACACAACGCGACAGAATCTATACAGCCGCTGACTCCACTGAACATCGAGCCTTTGAACCAAAGCGCAGAGCATAGCGGTTCTCCAGTGAATGATATAGAAATGCGAGGTCCATCTGGTTGCAGCATCAAGATTGAAGACGAATTCAACGACATTGTGGATGAGGAGTTGTCCGACGAGTACAAACAATCAAGCTTCACAGAAACCGATGTCTGGGCGAGCAACGAAGTATTAGACTTGTGATTGCAGGGGCATTTGTTTTTCTGTTCTCTCCCATTGGAAGAAAAACAATGAAAATGAAAATGAAGGCTGAGGACTTCAAGTGCTAGCAAGCCAGAGCAGCGTGTGAATATGCCATGAGGACAACCCCTGAGCAGCTCTTGTGTCCGCTTCGTGTCTTCACCACAAGGTGTTGGGCATTTCTCTTGACGCGGCCTCGTTTTGGCATCGTCCGATTCCGGCTTGTCTTCATTCGCATTCATCTCGAGATCGGCTCAACATTCCAAAAATCAAATTTTAACGGCGTTGGGAGCGAAATCGGGAATCATCTGCTTTCAGTCGCATCTATCGATATCCGAGTACGCAAATCTTATTCAGAGTCTCACAACATGGACCAGCACATCAAGATAGATTATTTCTTCTGGCATCAGTCAACAGGGGGCGCTTTTTCTTGGACTCGAACATTTATCGAATTCTGGGTTATGGTATGAAGTAGTGGACATTTTCACCAAAAACTCCGAGAGGAACAACAGAGATATGGCTGCGCATTATGTGGAGAAATTCACGTTGTCATGAGCGATACGGGCATTGACTGGGATCAATTGAAAAACTATCAGGCTTGGTGAAGAGACCGATACGCGCGAAGTGGAAGAGACTTTGCATGAGGCAGCTCCTATTGGGACATTCTGCTGGTAGTTCACATTAATATGTACACGAAAAAGTTTGCGCTGATGCACACCAGTCTATGAAAAGTTCCTAGAGTTGCTCAACGCCAGCAATGAGGTGTCCAAACTGGTCCAGATCGCCTCGAAGTACCTGATTGAGAAGGCAGCTGGTGCCTTTGAGTCGCCTTATGCGCAAGTCCAATTCCATCTCGGCAGATTTCTGAGCAGCCACCTCGACGACGTTTTTGGGGATGCGGGCGAGGCGTGCCACGTTCAAGCCGTATGAGCGATGAGCAACGCCTTGTCCGATCTCGTAGAGGAAGGTGATTTCTTCTTCCCCGTCGGGGCCTCTTCCGGCCGTAAACTTCATGTGAAGGTTGTTGACGCCGGGCAGTCCGTCGACGACTCTGGCGAGGTTCTGGTAGTGGGTGATGAAGAGAGTAAGACAGCGAGTTTCGGTGACGACGTGTTGCAGGACTGCTTGGGCGATGGCGGCGCCGTCATGAGTGCTGGTGCCACGGCCGAGCTCGTCGAGGATGACGAGGCTGCGAGGGGTGGCGGAGCGCAAGATGCGAGCCGTCTCGGACACTTCGACCATGAAGGTGGACTCGCCGGCAAAGAGATTGTCCCGGGCGCCGGTGCGCGTGTGTATGGCGTCACAGAGGGTGAGGGACGCGGCGTCGGCCGGGACGAAGGAGCCAACTTGGGCCAGGAGGACGATGAGGGCGAGGGCACGGACAAAGGAGGATTTGCCGCCCATGTTGGGGCCGGTGATGAGGTGGGCGAGGGACGAGGGGCTCGCGAGGGTGGTGCTGAAGGGGATGTAGCCGCTGTCGAGGGCAAGCTCTGCCACTGGATGCCGTCCCTGGGTGATGGCAATGGTGGGCTCGGAGGAGGGCGACGGCAGGAAGTTGGGCCTGGTGTAGCCCGGCTGGGCGGCGACCTTTGACAGGGACAGGAGACAGTCGAGCGTGGCCAGGGCGGAAACGGCATCGCGGAGGGGCTGGTAATCGGCCGCGATGTCGGCCAACAAGTTCCGGAAGGCCTCGTCGCAGGCGGCGGCGAGAGCCTCACGGTGCTGGTCGCGCTCGCTGATCATCTGGACGACCTGAGGCGTGTGGAAGCGCGAAACCTTCTTGGTCCCGGAAATCTTGCTCCACGAGGCAGGCACGTTCTTGATGTCGGTGTTGGAGACCTCGATGAGGAACTCTATGCCGGCGACGGTGACGTACTGGGCCTTTGGCTTCTTGATGGCCTTGGCCGCCACGGCGAGATGCTCTTTGAGCTCGTGCTCGACGTGGGCGATGCCCATCTGGTGGTCCTGAATGTCTTCGGTCTGGTAGTCTTCGCGGAAGAAGCCGTACTTGTCGTCTCTCCTGGCAGCATCGAGGTTGATGCGCTCGAGGTAGGATATCACCGAGGTGAGGATCCGGGGCAGTGCGCCGACAGCCGACCGAAGGAGGGCCGAGGCGAAGGGAGCGGCGGCGCATTGTTGGTAGTGCGACGCGACTCTCTGCAGAGTCTGCAAGACCGAGAGCAATTCCGGCCGGGTGCATTTCCCATAGTAGATGCGGATCAGGCTCCGCTCGAGGTCGATCTTGGTCGTGGCGAGGAGCTTTTCCAGCGCATCCACGGGCGCGGTCGACTGCAGGCCGAGCAGCTCCTGGACGGCGGCCAGCCGCTCTTCCAGACGGTGCTGGTCGAGGAGCGGGCGTCCGATCCATTTCCGGAGCAGACGCTGGCCGAAGCGGGTGAGGGTCTTGTCGAGAGCCCAGAAGAGGCTGCCCCTTTCGGCGTGGTCGGTAGCGTTGCGGTAGACCTCGAGGCTCTCGAGGGTGGTGCCGTTGATGAGCATGTGCGACCTCGTGCTGAAGCTCTGGAAGTACTTGGTCAGGTCAAAGATGTGCTCCAGGCCGTACTCGGTCAGATGCTTCATCATGGCCGACAAGCAAATGGTGACGGGCTCGGGGAGATGGAGCACCTTGCTGAGCAGGGTGCTGGCCGTGTTGCTTCGCGGTGCGGCGTCGCCGTCAGCGTCGCCGTCAGCGTCGCCGTCCCTGTCGCCGTTCCCGGCGCTGACCTTGTCGGCGTAGAACTGGGTGACGTGCGAGTAGGCCTCGGCCGCCGCGGTCTGGCTCCTGGGGACGCGCTCGACGCGGCTTCGGTCGCCAAAGACGTTGGTGCTGCTCCCCGACAGGTGCTGGATCAGCTTGTCGGTCCCCTTGGTCAGGTCGCCAACGATGAGGAACTCGCAGGGCGAAATGTGCAGCAGTCTGGTCTCGATCTCGCTGCGCATGAAGCCGTCCTCAAAGTTGTCGTAGATGATGTCGCCGGTGGCGGGCTGGACGGCGAGTATGCCCACGTCGACCTTCTCGTCGGTCCCGCTGCCCTTGGACCTGGTCTCGGTGATGCAGAAGAGGTAGCCGCCGGCCGGAGCGCCGTCGGTCTGCTGGTCCAGTTCGCCCACCTCGTCCATGTAGGTGCCCTTGGTGTAGAGGTTGGTTAGTCTGCGCACAAAGGGGGCGTTTCTGTTGTCGCCGGCCTTTTTGAGCGCCGCCGTCTCAATCTGACGCACGACTCCCACCTTGTGTCCGGCGGCAACCAGCCGCTTGGCGTGGACCGACAGTCGGTGCACGGGGATGCTGGCGGAAGCGAAACGGTCAAGGTGTGCTTCTGACGGATCTGCGGCGGATGAATGACTATTTAGCTCTGCATCCACGAGTCAAGTCAAGTCTAGTCATTTGGAAGAAACCTACGCTCGTCGTACCGCATCTTGCCGGGGATGCACACGATGCTGAGCTCCTTGGCGGCGATCCTAGCATCCTCGCCAAAGAAGCGAAACTTGTATCCGACCTCGACGATGAGCACCGTGTCCAGGTGCTTTCTCTTGATGTCCAGGAACTGCAGCTCCATTGGCGTCAGCTTGCCGCTCTTGGCTCCCTTCTTCTTCCCCTTGCTCGGCGGCTCCTCCTCGTCGGCTTCGCCGTCCTCGTCGTCCTCATTGTCGGCCGCCGCCGCCGCCTCAGTTTCCCGCGCTGTCCTCCACCTCCGAGCCATGGCATCCGGATGACCCAGTTTCTTGACGAACTTGCGGTGAAGTTCCTCATTTCTCCTCTTTTCGTCATCTTCAGCAGCAATGGGCTTTGCGGAGGCGGCCTCGTTGTCGCCATTGTCATCGTCGTCGTCGTCGTCGTACATAAACCGTCCAGCCCGAGATACATTGGCGTCGGCGCCGTTGCTCTCTTGCGCATCGACAGTGGCCCCCTTGGTCTTCTTGACCGACCTCACTTCATTGCCCTCGTCGGCGTCCTCCTGCAGCGGCCGCTTGCTCGAGGGCGACTTACCACTTCGAGCCTCGCTATGCTTTGGCAACGAAGCTGCTGATCCATTGGCCGCGGCCTTTGGGGTGAAGAACGAGGTCAGGGAACGCTGCTTCTTGTCGGAAGACTGTGGTGTCGATGTCGGCGGTGCCATGGCTCAAGCTGGAACGGACGCTTGTCCTGGCGCATTTCTCCGTGGCCCAACACGCAGCTTTCCCTGTTTGCGCCTTTTTTTTTTTTTGAATCCGCTCCCTCTTTCATCGCGTCTCAACGGACCGGCACGAACGCGTTGAGTGTTTCTCCGCTTTTTTCTCCACTTCGTCCTTGCGGGTACGTATGGAGAACGAGACGAATACGTACTCTGTACGCAAAAGAACTTGGCTCCTTACTACAAAACATGAAGCTTTCTCTCTGAAAATGGTTTCAATTTCTTGTCGAATAAAAGTCGCTGATACTCTAGAGGTTGCAATCATACCGCCCCCACCGTCATTTTCACATCCCCAGAACGTTCGAGACGCATTCAACAGCGATTGGTCGAGGCGTTGCTTCGCAGGAACATGGTTTTAACGCCTCTCGACGACCACCTTTTCTGGAAACTCGCTTGCTTCATCGACCTTTTTTTTTCCCCTTTTTTTCCTCTTTTTTTCCTTTTGTCGGCTGATACCCTCTCCCCATCTCTTCTGCTCAAACACGCCCTGTCATCACCGCCGAGTGGGCTGGTTGCAACAAGTATCGAGCTGACATTTCCCCATGCTCATGTTGCCTTGAATTTATGAAAAGAAAGAAAGAAAGGAAAATATATACTCTGAAGGAATCTATCAACACGGATTCTCCCCCTCTTCTTCTCAGCAAAAAAACTTCATGCATCTCATTTGCCTTCCGCCCTGACTAGAGGTGGACAGTTCTCCATCTGGCATTCTTTGTCAGTTCTCACTGCCCATTGCCGTTGTAGGCAAGGAAGTTGACAGTGCCGTCGGGGATCCCGGAGAGGACGTTCTTGGTAGAAATGGACTGAATTTGTCCGCAGCGAGACTGGGCGTTGCCCGGACCCTCCAGGCCAGAGATGTAGGCGGCGAGACCGGCAATGTGCGGAGTTGCCATCGAAGTTCCAGAAAGTGAACGCTGACGACAAGATTTCCGCATCAGTCATTGAACGAGAGCCTTGCCCAGGAAAGGGCTCATGGGCGCGCAACAAAGTGCGCAGCAAGGACTTAATGAATGACTCACCGTGGTACCGCCAATCCAGGTGGAGAGGATGCCGCTGCCGGGGGCAAAGATGTCGACGACCTTGCCGTAGTTGGAGTAGTAAGCTCGGTTGTCGCTGCTGTCAGTGGCGCCGACAGTGCAGGCAGAGGGCTCCGAAGCAGGCGATGTCTGCCCTGCGTCCGTGTTGCTGTTGCCGGCGGCGACGGCGGTGAAGACTCCCGACTTGACGAGGGAGGCAACAGCTTGGTTGACGGCCTCGGAGTAGCCGCCTCCCAGGCTCATGCTGGCGATGGCACCCTTCTGGCAGTGGCGGTTCTTGGCGTCCTGGGCAACGAAATCCAGGCCCGAGATAATGGTCGAGTACGCGCCGGAGCCTTGGTCGTTGAGAACCTTGACACCAAAGATCTTGGTCTTCTTGGCAACGCCGTACGACTTGCTGCCGAGGATGCCGGCACAATGGGTTCCATGGCCGTTACCGTCGCTATTCTCCCCGTCGATGAAGCTCTTGAGGAAAGTCGCACGGCCCTCAAACTCCTAGTTCAAGACACGGGCCATGAGTTTTTTTTTTTTTTTTTTTTTCCTTTGTTTCTCTTTTGCCGCGAGTACATTTTCAGCACGACGTAAAAATGAAGGGTACTTACAGGGTGAGAGGCCTCGATGCCGGTGTCAATCACGTAGGAACACGTGCCATCGCCGGCAATGCTGTCATAACGGTACGAGGTGCTGCTGGCCCTGGATCGATGGGAGATGCGGTTGAGGCCCCAAGGGCCTCCCGTTTCCACGACAAACGCGTTGATGCTCACCAACGCGTCCTTTTCAATGTAGTCAACCTGCGTCGCAAAAATGCCCCTGTCAACTCTACTTTTCTTTCACGACACGAATCTTGATTCATTTCATTTTCAAACAAAACACCTACATCAGGATGACTGCGCAGTGTCTGGAGCTGCGCGTCAGTGAGGCCAGTAGCGAACCCGTTCAGGACAGTCTTGAAGACCGTCTTGGCCCCGAGGATGATGTGACTGAGTTCATCGAGGACGTTGGCGCTGACAACATCATCCTTGAACTTGACAATGTACTTGTCGGCGATGACCTGTGCACCCGGGGGCGTCAGGAGAGGAGCCGGCTCAGCCCGCTTGCCGACAGAGGCAGGGACGGCCAGGACGGCGGGGAGCAGAGTGAGAAGAATCGACAGCTGCATCTTTTCAAATTTGGAGCGGGGAGAGAGGGCAGAAACTTGAAGTGGGAGGAAGAAATAAGAGGATGATGCCACTGGTGGTGGATATGAAGCTGCGCGGTGTCAAGTGATGATGTGTTTGAGCATCCAGAAAGGACTCGGAGGGCACGACGACACGACGCATTTTATATCTTTTTTGATGAGCAAAAGGGTCTCGGTGATTCCTCCTATCTCATCAGAGCATGGCTTCGCCGATGGGAGAGAAAACACACACGAAAAAAAGGTCTTGCCGCCACGATGCATGACCCTCCTTTTTCCTCTCCGGAAGCGGAAGCTGAGTGCGTTTGTTTCCTTCGAGGTCACAGCATGACGAAACTAGTGACGCCGTGGAACAGAAAAAGCTCACTGCCTCGTTTTGGTAGCGCAGGCGTCTCTCGGCTTTCTTCCTCTTCAGCAGACTTGGCTCCTTTGGAGATGCAGGGGATCTGCAATATCTCGCCGAGTGCTTGCTAGCCCCATTGTGCATATTGCATCTGGCCGAAGTGAGGGAAGCATGGACGTGAAATGAACAAGCTGACTCCGTTCGGTCTGTGCTGAGAAAAATGTCGTGCTCGGAGAGAGAGGGGGGGGG